>JAYKAV010000300.1:691836-724267 GCA_035582835.1 Phoebastria nigripes | reverse complement strand
CAYRTRCASGACAACCAGGTGATCAGGCCCAGTCAGCATGGGTTTATGAAAGGCAGGTCCTGCTTGACTAACCTGATCTCCTTCTATGACAAGGTGACCTGCTTAGAGGATGAGGGAAAGGCTGTGGATGTTGTCTACTGTCATGGTTTAACCCCAGCTGTCAACTAAGCCCCACACAGCCGCTCGCTCACTCCCCCCCTGGTGGGATGGGGAAGAGAATCAGAAGGTAAAAGTGAGAAAACTCATGGGTTGAGATAAAGACAGTTTAATAGGGAAAGCAAAAGCCGCACACGCAAGCAAAGCAAAACAAGGAATTCATTCACTACTTCCCATTGGCAGGCAGGTGTTCAGCCATCTCCAGGAAAGCAGGGCTCCATCACATGTAACGGTTACTTGGGAAGACAAAACGCCATAACCCTGAACATCCCCCCCTTCCTTCTTCTTCCCCCAGCTTTATATGCTGAGCATGATGTCATATGGTATGGAATATCCCTTTGGTCAGTTGGGGTCAGCTGTCCCAGCTGTGTCCTCTCCCAGCTTCTTGTGCACCCCCAGCCTACTCACTGGTGGCTTGGTGTGAGGAGCAGAAAAGGCCTTGACTCCGTGTAAGCACTGCTCAGCAATAACGAAAACATCCCTGYGTTATCAACACTGTTTTCAGCACAAATCCAAAACCTAGCCCCACACTAGCTACTATGAAGAAAATTAACTCTATCCCTGCCAAAACCAGCACATCTACCTAGACTTTAGTAAAGCCTTTGACACCATTTCTCACAGCATTCTCCTGGAGAAACTGGCTGCTCATGGCTTGGACAGGCATGCTCTTCGCTGGGTAAAAAACTGGCTGGATGGTCAGGCCCAAAGAATTGTGGTGAATGGAGTTAAATCCAGTGGTGAATGGAGGCCAGTCACAAGTGGCGTTCCCCAGGGCTCAGTATTGGGCCCAGTTCTGTWTAATATCTTTATCAATGAYCTGGACAAGGGGATCGAGTGCACCCTCAGTAAGTTTGCAGATGACACCAAGTTGGGTGGGAGTGTTGATCTGCTTGAGGGTAGGAAGGCTCTACAGAGGGATCTGAACAGTCTGGATCGATGGGCCRAGGCCGATTGTATGAGGTTCAACAAGGCTCAGTGCTGGGCCCTGCACTTGGGTCACAACAACCCCATGCAACGCTACAGGCTTGGGGAAGAGTGGCTGGAAAGCTGCCCTATGGAAAAGGACCTGGGGGTGTTGGTCGACAGCCGGCTGAATATGAGCCGGCAGTGTGCCCAGGTGGCCAAGAAGGCCACTAGCATCCTGGCTTGTATCAGAAATAGTGTGGCCAGCAGGACTAGGGAAGTCTAGTGGTGAGGCCGCACCTCGAGTACTGTGTTCAGTTTTGGGCCCCTCACTACAAGAAAGACATGGAGGTGCTGGAGCATGTCCAAAGAAGGGCAACGAAGCTGTTGAAGGGTCTAGAGCACAAGTCTTGTGAGGGGCGGCTGAGGGAACTGGGGTTGTTTAGCCTGGAGAAGAGGAGGCTCAGGGGAGACCTTATTGCTCTCTACAACTACCTGAAAGGAGGTTGTAGCAAGGTGGGTGTTGGTCTGTTCTCGCAAGTAACAAGTGATAGGACAAGAGGAAATGGCCTCAAGTTGTGCCAGGGGAGGTTGAGACTGGATATTAGGCAAAATTTCTTCACCGAAAGGGTTGTCAAGCGTTGGAACAGGCTGCCCAGGGAAGTGGTGGAGTBACCATCCCTGGAGGTATTTAAAAGACATGTRGATGTGGTGCTTAKGGACAYGGTTTAGTGGTGGACTTGGCAGTGCTAAGTTAACGGTTGGACTTGATGATCTTAAAGGTCTTTTCCAACCTAAACGATTCTATGATTCTATAATGCTTTTTCCTTCTGCTTGCATGGCTTTTGGCATATTAAAATGTATCGCTGGCATAAGGTAGGATCTATATGTGGCAAATAATACTAGGTGCAACTACATAACTTTCAGTGTCTAAAGACAAAACTGGAACCATCAGTTGCATATAGCTAACATTAGTAGCTTCTAAACTTTCTAATCAGGATTAATTTAGAGTATTATGGCCATAGCAGCATCATATGCTGGTTCTGGCATTAGGAAACTGGCTGTCAGGGGTTCACTCGCATGTTTGTTCTTGCTGTGGGTCTTGCTGTTTGAAAAGACAAGGAAATAGGTTACTGGATTGAATTTAGTTTTTATTTAACGACATCTGTTCAGGTCTGCAAAAAGTTGTTACTGCCATAAGTTAAGTTTTTGAATGGAGGATGTTGAATTGACTGCAAAAATTACCAGAGTAACTAAAGCATAACTACTTATATATTACCTCGCTTCTAATAAGTAGGACTGAGTAATGTCTTTCCCTCTGTAGATCTGGGATATATTATCAGTTGTGTTGATGATAAAATGTGTAATCACTGAATACATTTTGTCACGGTTGGATGAAAATCAGTAAGAATGTTCCGCTGGGATTTCAGACACAGATGTCAGCAAAGATATTTGGCTCAACTACAAATTAGAGGTTAGTTTCATTTGTGTGGGTTATGAAGAAAACCTCAAGTTTAAAGTAGGCTTACTAATGCAGAATGGGCTCTGTCTATTTATGAGCAGATAACAGAATGTTTGTCCTAAAGCTATATGAAAGCTACCTTTTTTGAAGCCTGTTAGGCCCAAATACGACCAACCGTGTTTATGACTTGATCCAACCTTCTTTTTCAAGAATATTACTCTTCCTTGCCTCATGTGCTGAGACCGGCTGTAACAGTGCTGCTGTTAACAAAATCTTTTAATAACGAAGGGGGGGGCAGCCATAATCTATAGGCTGCTTAGTTTAGTCATCTTTGCAAAAGCAGCACTGCCATTGTATGAGTGAGACAAGTATTCAAGGGAAAAAGTGTATTTATTCATTATAGTTTCTATTTTCTTCTCATATATAATTTGACAACCCTTGTTTTAGGGGAGCGATACTACAATTGTAATTTGGAAAACATAGGGTTCTGATCTCGAGGGCAGTGTTTACTCGGATAGCAGTCCTGCTGTATTATTATCAATGTTATAGTGGAAACTGAATGTGGCTTCTCAAATGGGGTTTGTGGTATGCAGTAGCCAGATGTAGGTGAACACTGCATGTCTATGCCTGACTAGTTTTCCAGTGGGAGAACAGATGCAAATTTTAATAGCATTGTCAGTATTGTCCTTCAGCTTATCTGAGCTGACGCCAGAAGCTTATCAAAGAAAAGTTCTGCTCTTACACATCTTAAAAAAAATAGTAGTTCTCCTAGTGCATGTAATCAAGACAGCAGCACTGTAGCAGCAACTGTCTTTGTTGCAAATTCAAGTCTTGCTGAAAGTCATGTTTCCAAAAAAGCAGATGTTGGGGGTTGAGAGTTTCCTTTTTACAGAAGGGAAGTTTGTGCAGACTGTTTTGGGGTAGAGCAAGGAATAAATAAGGCTCAGTCACTTGTATTTTGCATATCCTGGAAAATGGTTTGAATTGGAGTCTCGGCTCCTATGAGGACAGTGATGTGAAATGCTTGTATTCTGATCTTGTTACACCTAGATTTCTCTACTGGCCTTTTCATTTAATGACTCCTGTAACCATTTTTTATTTCTGATTGCATTTTCAGGCTTACTTTTGCATTCCTTGCATTTGGTTTTCATTTTGATGGCTCTAACTGTTAAATAACATCACTCATCAGTTTTCAATTAAATACATGAACACAAAAAATAGCATAGAATCATAGAATGGTTTGGGTTGGATGGGACCTTAGAGATCATCTAGTTCCAACCCCCCTGCCATGGGCAGGGACACCTTCTACTAGACCAGGTTGCTCAAAGCCCCATCCAACCAGGCCTTGAACACTTCCAGGGATGGGGCATCCACAACTTCTCTGGGCAACCTGTTCCAGTGCCTCACCACCCTCACAGTGAAGAATTTCTTCCTTATATCTAATCTAAATCTTCCCTCTTGCAGTTTAAAGCCATTACCCCTTGTCCTATCACTACATGCCCTTGTAAAAATATTTTTATTTTTAAAAGTGAAATGATGTTTTGCTTGAGATGGGAGAGCCTGCTTTAAAAGGCTGACATTTTTGTTTATCAGTAGGCTTTCAGATATGTAGAAATAGTTGGGGAGGGAAAGCTTGCTGAAGGGAGTTGTTCAGCTCTGTGTTCTGTAAAGCTGTAGGTTTATGCAAACTAAAACATAGGAGAACGTTCTGAGAAGAAACCAAGCTCTTCACCACATGTTTGAAGGCAAAACCTGTAGCAAATGTTATTTCTGCAATTGTTGTTTCAAACRATTTTGTGTATTGCATGACGCCTATACCTGACAAGAGTTAATCACTGTGTTGCTTCCTTCTACCTCACCTGTTTAAAAGGAGAAGACTGTTCTTGGAGTTTCCTTTGGGGAATATTGTTTTCCCAAGCAGCAGAGTTGACTTCTGTCTTTGCCATTGCCTGCGTGATATCTTATTCCAGAATGAAGCTATTCAGGCTTATCTTTGCTCTACAGCTTGGGAAAACAGAGAGGCATAGCTGGTCATACACATCTGCGCCCAGTACTAAAAGCAGTTGGGTGCCATACATCATCTCATGTTGGTTATTTAGTGAGTCACTTTTTGGGCAGAGAACTAGAGCGCACTGGAAACAGCAGCATAAAGAATACTTTTATCAGCATTCCCTGTATGTTTTAAAGCTTAGGCTTTATTATTGTCAAAAAGACTCTTAACTGTGTTGAAACAGGTTGCTGTAAAACTTTGGCCCCATTAAAGCAATAGGTGTGTTCTAGCTGGATTTTTGGAAACTTGTTTTCATAAAGTAGGTTGCTGAGTAATGCTTAAAGAACAGTCTCTGCTCATGTACTAAATGCCCCTATGGAAATGAGTCAGATTTTCTTTTTTTCTTCTGCTTTTTATCTCATTTCTTCTGACAGGTTAAAATCTGCACAATAGCTAAGTAAGCAAGAATTTGCTTCTCCACATAATCTAAACTACAGCATATGAGCTGGTGCCGGGTCCCCAAACAATGTGAGTGGATGTTACCTCTTTAGAAGAGATTTTCATTGTTCTTCATCTTTGCTGTGTTCTCCACTCAAAAGACAAAGATTTTGCAATGCTTCAGTGAATATATTCCAGTACCTTAAGTTCTTCTAGTTCTTCTGAAGAAAAGTGGCTATATACAGGGAGTTTTGTAAGAATTCATACAGTTCAAAAGAAGCAAAGTGCAAGTGGTGCCTGTTGTAGCCCTTTCCAAAAAGGACCCCAGCTGCCCTGCTGGACACCAACCAGCTGTCTGGTGAATCCTGATGCCGAAGCACAATGCGCTCTGAAGCTTTCCTGTGGCTGAACAGGATCCAGGTTCTTCTCTGGCTTTGAGTCTGGCGGCACACTCGAGATGGCTACCTTCCATCCAGTGCTCTTTGAAAAAGGAGATTAAATACTTCAACTGCTTCAACGTGTGACTGCTTCCAACATTTGCCCAGACTCTACCAGTTTTTGTGAACTGGAAAAATGTTATTTTTTAATGGTAGTTCATAGGAATGTTACTTCTTCTAAAATCAGATATTCCTGAAGCTGACGCATGGTTATTTAGGAAAGGCTTGAAAAATGTTATGTTTCTCAGCACAAAAATTTGTAGGTTTGGACAAATCAAAAAAACATCAATCCATATCCCATTCATCTTGTTTGTACTTTCACTACAGAATAACTTGAGTTTTGCTTTGGTGTCACTTTGGGACTCTTGTACTTCAGGTCAGTTTTCTCCTTCCAAACATAAACCTCCCATTTCCTTCTATTAGCTACTACTTACTCTCTGTTACTTTCCTCCTCTTCCCCATGAAAGAAAAAAATTCCCAGGAGCCATTTTTTCAGGGTTTTTACCTTCTGTAGCCTTATCCTAAATTTCAGCCTCTGTAGTGCCTAAAATCTGATGCTGCACACGATCATCTTTGCTTTTGGAGGAATTCTTTCCTTCCTTGCATCCCTCCCCTCAAAAAACCCAAACAAAAAACCCCAAAACCAGAGCTGTTRCAATGGAGCTAGAGAAAAATTGCTGTAATGAGGGAACACAGCCCACTGTTCGGGTGTGTTTTCCTTTGAGTGTGGGCAGTAGGGCTTACACTCCAGCACCTGCCCCAGGAAAATGTTTTAGAGGTGAGACGGATGAGAAGTTCACTGGCAATATTGTATATGTAAGTTCTGTTGTCTGTTACAACCCGAATTTGTACATTGCAATTAAATTTCCCAGGCTGTCAGCACTCATGCTGCACTGCGCTGTATAATCAACTTGGGGACATTATAGGCATCTAGATTGTTGGCCCTCCAAGGAACTGTTCCCAAGTGTCAAATTAGAAGTCTTTGGTGTTTGTGGCATCTTTACACTGATTCATCTCCTGTCTCCAAAAGTAGTCTCTTGAAGGATACAAGGAAGCTTGAATCAATGAGATGAATGTTTAAGATCCTTTCCATTTTGAAGGGTACAGTACAGTCTCACTGATAAGTTTTGGAACAGTGAAAGAAGTCAAACTGCTGCTGTGAAATGGATTTCATTAAAATATGCTGAAGATCACAGTGTACTTGAGTGAGGAGATTGAATCCATTTCTTTTGTTACACCTTGAGATCTCAGCATGAGCAATGGCTGTGCCGTCTGAGCCTGGCTAGACTACTCCATGCCTGCTCTGAATCTCAGCTTCTGCTGAGGGCACTGTGTAGGACTGCATGGGTTGGGACTTCAGCCTCTGTGGAACTTCCTTCAAGATCAAGGTTCTTCGAAAAGATGATGCGTGACACAACGTACAACAGTTTTCCATCTGAATACTTTTCTACCTTCAAATTTCTTCTGGAGTGTTGATTTGAAATGCACCTTTTCATCTCGATTTAGACGGCTCTTTGTTAGCAATTTAGGTGGTGTTGAAATATTTCTACTTTGGTAACTAGAAAATAGTTTGACATAGCGCAAGGACAGGTACTGTATGAGGAACAATTTTACATACTGCTCTGAAAGATGTAAGCTAGTGGTAAGCTGAAATAAAATGCTGCTTAGAGCAGTGAGTGTCACATGTATTTACAGCTGTATTATTATTATTTTTAAGTAGACTCTTGTGCAGCAAACTTCTCAGTAGCGCCAATTATTTCTGTGAATTGGTTCTCCTATGAGGTTTGTACCTGACGCCTGGATGGATGGTTAGTCTTTGAAATATCTGGGGAAAACAGCCCTGGGCTGTTTTTATTTAAAATGGCTTTTTCTTTTGGCTTTGGTAGGTCTCCTAGCCATAGTGTGTCATTGCTTGGGCCTGACTTCATTCTCGGTCTTCCACAATGAAAAGCTAGTTCTTCGTTCTCGAACACTGTAGCTCTGTACTTATGCTAAATTTTGTGTTTTCCTTACTCTTATCCAAAAGTCTACTTCCATGTATTGACCAAAGAGTATATTTTTGTAGCCGTTTGAAGACTCTATCTGTAGAGGGGTAGAAAACGTGCTGTGGTATTTCTTCTGTGAAGGCATATGAGGAACTACTTTAGTTAATAAGCAAAAAGGAGAATCTATTTGCTCCTTGCATTTTAGATTTACTTTTGTCGTATAGTCTTCTAGACTTAACATTGGATACTATAAAGTACAATTGTTCTTATCGAATATTTCAGATTTTTATGTACAATAAAATGTCTGCCGCAGACTTTCATCCAAAGAGTTGGTAAAAGCCTGGGCCTACTGGCTAGGAGATAAACCTATTCCTTCCTGAAGTGAGCCAAGCATGTGATGCTGGGTAGTGACAATCTTTGAGTGATGAAACATGGCAAAAGGTCTAAAATGTATCCAGCTTGTTAATAGTGTGCTAATTATGCTTGGTAGGTAAAAGAGGGCTTATCCTTTTTATCCTCCTYGTGTTAACTTTGGGACAGTCATCTCAATCCTGTTGATCACAGAACTTCTGACACTGCTGTAGCTTTGCAGCTGTTACACTATGGTCTGGGTTGAAAGTAAAACTGTTTTTCATCGAGCAGCAAAAATAATTGGGAAGTTAAGGTTTTTTGGCTTTGCAACTTCATGCAAAGGCTGGAATGAGGAGGAGATGCTGTGTTACTTTATAATACAGAAGTCAAAGATCGCAGTGTCATTTACCTGATGGCGAGCATCTTCCATTTCTTCCATCTCAGCCCGTGAAGTAACAAGCCTTGCAAAGTAGTGAGGGGTGCTTGTGAAATGCCCAAAAGAATTCTGAATTTGAGCCAGCCTCTTCACACACTGTTGTTGTCCACCATTCTGCAGGTGTCCCATAGCAGATAATCTTTTAACCTGTGCAGTAGCTGTGGATGCTTGTGAAGAACAGAGTGCAGCAGAAGTCTGGCAGGCTGTAGGAGGTGAAACAGTGGTTGAGAGGTGTGGGAGAGGACTGGATAGCTGGGGAGTTTTCAAACAAAACAGATCTTTATCAAAAAAGCCAATTAATCAAAACTGAAATATTTCTTAAAGGTGTTGGTTTTTATGAAAGTTCATAGAAACACAAGCAAAGCTATAATGGGAGTGTTTTCATTGGAAGCCTGCCTGGCTTTCTGCCAACTTGTCTGCTGTTTTCTGTAATGAGATATTGAAAGACTTCAATTCTTTGAATATGTCTTACTCTTTGGCATTTCGCCTGTTTTGGGGGAGGAGAGCGAAAATGTGAGCATGCCTGAGGTTCTGTGGCCAGCAATAATGCGATCAAGTAGCTTCCTTCTCCGTCCCTTGAGGAGTTCTCAGTGCGTGTTAGCTGCCCTTTGAGGAAGGGCAGCTTCGAAGGGCATCGGTGCTCAGTACTTTGCGAAAGGGGTCTTGGCAAGAGAACTGACGAGCTGAGATGTGGAGCTGCCAAGATAACTTACCTGCCAGTGGTGGGGAATGAACTGCTGTCAGCAGGTGCGCACGACCCTCCTCTTTGTCAGCTGGAAAATCTCTGCAAAAGCATGGTGCCTTACTGCTCTGGCTTGCACACGTAGTACACAGTTTCATGGAAATGGTGTGCAAAAAGCACCTTTGTTCAGTGTATGCTTTTTTCTCGGGTGTCTTGAGGGGATCTCGTGCAGCAGTATAGGACTACTGAGGGAGGGAAAGATTTCGAGGCTTTGCCTTAAAAGCATTAGAGAAATTGAGAAAAGTGTTTGAGAAATTGAGTAAGACTACAGAGAGCAGTTAAAGATTGGGGAGATTTTTTTATTTTTAAAAAAGCTAGCCTACATTTTCATTCCAAGTCTTCATCTATACCTCCAAAGGGAAAACCCTTCTGTCCTTAAGGACTGTGTCATTAAAATGTTAGCTGGCCTAACCATGGATTACTTGCATGTTTCCATAGTAATGACACTTTCTAGAGCTTTATATTACAGTTTGTAGGGTATCTACTGTATGTCAACCTTTTTGAAGCTGGGTATCTATCTCGGAAATCCAAAGGACTTGGGGGTAGTGGTGGATGAAAAGCTGGACATGAGCCGGCAATGTGTTCTCGCAGCCCAGAAGGCCAACCGTATCTGGGGCTGCATCAAAAGAAGCATGGCCAGCAGGTTGAGGGAGGTGATTCTGCCCCTCTACTCTGCTCTGGTGAGACCCCACCTGGGGTACTGCGTCCAGCTCTGGGGCCCTCAGCATAAGAAAGGCATAGACCTGTTGGAGCGGGTCCAGAGGAGGGCCACGAAAATGATCAGGGGGATGGAACACCTCTCCTATGAAGATAGGCTGAGAGAGTTGGGGCTGTTCAGCCTGGAGAAGAGGCGGCTTCGGGGAGACCTTATTGCAGCCTATCAGTACTTAAAGGGTGCTTATAAAAAAGATGGCAGCAAACTTTTTAGCAGGGCCTGTTGTGACAGGACAAGGGGGAATGGCTTTAAACTAAAAGAGGGTAGATTTAGACTAGATGTAAGGAAGAAATTTTTTACGCTGAGGGTGGTGAAACACTGGCACAGGTTGCCCAGAGAGGTGGTAGATGCCCCATCCCTGGAAACATTCAAGGTCAGGTTGGACGGGGCTCTGAGCAACCTGATCTAGTTGAAGATGTCCCTGCCCATGGCAAGGGGCTGAACTAGATGACCTTTAAAGGTCCCTTCCAACCCAAACTATTCTATGATCCTCTGATCTGTTTTCTGCTTGTCACAATGCGGAGGGGAGAGTAGATTGAGAGCATCAGAAAGAAGGCTAGTAAACAAGCTCATGGAAGTGCCGAGTGACTTAAAATTGACTTTATCAGAATACTTGGTAGTTGTGATTATTTGTAACAGTTAAGATAGAGTTAATACTGCATTTAAACTTGCTATGCTTTCAAGTATCTGGCCTGCAGCTCTTGGAAAATACTGGAAGAAATAAGTTATGGAGCCATTCTTAGACTAAGTGGCATCTGCCTTAAAACTGCAAATTAGAGTATAATTAACTGGCAGGTTTGTCTTGTATGCAAATACTGCAGCCAGAGAAGAAACAGGCTGCTTGACTGGATGCTGTGTAGGATGTAGCACTTGGAGACCCAAGGCATTCTTCTTTTTTCACTCCTCTTGCATTAGTGCCATTGAAAACCCTCACACATAGGGCTTGGTGGCTCTTAGATCATGTAAACTTGTGAAGTTTTTGATTCAAAACCTGACTGGGAAAAGTGCGTATCTCATGGAAGTCACAGTGTACTTTGCTGAAGTTAAATTCAGGATTAATATAGCCTACTATTTTTCTACAAGAGATTTTAATTTAAAAAAAAATACAACGGTGCTAAACTTCAGACACTTGCCAGCTTTCTTGGTTGTCTTGGTGTTGGAGGTGGTTTGAATTTCAGGGAATCAAGTCAGTTAAATCTTGAGTAGTCTTTTTAAAAAGCAATTCTACGCAGTCAAGAAAGCATCCAAAAAATTACTCTGGCAAAGCCTAATCAATAGGCTTTTCTCTCTAAGGACCTGCGCTGCAGCTCTGCAGAGCAGCTCAGCTGAAGCTACCTGCTGGAGCCGGCACAGCAGCCTTCCGGGCCCTGACGTCAGCAACATCCGATCCCGGGCCTGGCCGGCATTGGCTGCCGCCGCCTCCGCTCCATCACCAGCTCTTTTTTATTTCCCACCTTCTAAGTGACACTGATCTGGGATTGGGATTTAGCTCAAGATAGGCTGCTTGGGGAAGCTAGAAAGAGGGGACTAGAGTTGCTAAAGAAAGAAAAACCAGAGATGCTTGGTAGTGCGTGAGAGAGAGCCAGTCTGCTCTCATCACTGTGTGCCAGGCGGTCACTGAGGGCTGAGCATGATCTTGGGAATGCACTCATGCGGGAGTGGAAGGGTCCAGCTGAGCTGTTGCCTTTTCGGTTTTGGAAAGATCTGTGCCGTAAAGCTGTCCTAGAGACATGCTAGGGGAAGGATGCTTGGGTATCTGGTGCTAACAGCAAGTTCTTTATTAGAACAGATAGATCCATTGTGCTGTTAATCACTTGAGATCAATATTCTTTCTCTCCCAGGAAAAAGGAGGCAAGAAACCATCAGAATCATTCACTCTAATCAGAGCTTGTTTTGAGATAAAGTAAGATTGTGCCTGTGGCTAGATCAGCATTGGACCCAGTGACATGGAAAGAGCCACAGCTGCTCTTGAAAGCATTTCCATTCACTTCAAGCCAGCCTTATTTTACTTTACTGTAGGATTTTAGCTCTCTAATGTTCATCAAGTGAGGTATATAAAACTGGAATTTTTTAAATTTTTAATTTAAAATCAAAATCTGTAGACTCTTTAAGGTTCTTTGTAGTTTCTCATAGAAACATCACAGGATTTCTCCTAGCAGGGTGGTTAGTACTGTCTAGGTACTAGTAAAAACTATTTTAGGATGCCTCTTCTAGCAACCCATTGGGCCAGGTTTATGAGAACAGCAGTAGGGTGGATGCTGCTCTGTTACAATAGACTTGCCATGCTATTACAAAATGCTCCTCTTGTATCATCACGGGTTCTGGGCTGTGGGGTTTAAACTACCTTCGTGCTCAGTTCTCCATTTGTACAGACTACAGTCATATCAGGCTGAGAGGGCAGCCGAGAAACACTGAAATGGATGAGCATGTTAATCTACTGGATAAAGCAATAGCAAGGGCCTGGTTCTGTATCCAAGACAGGGGAAAATCTATTACGACTCAAAGAGTTCAAAGTATTGAAAGTAAAGAATTAGATCCATAGCTCTCTGGAAACAGGATCCACCCTTGCAAATACTTTTGTATTTTTAAAATGTGCAAGCTATTAAAAAGCATTTTTCAAAAGTCTATTGTGAAAAGGACTGGCTTCCATGAGTCAGGTTTTACAGGAACTGGTCCAAGCCTTATTCTTCTCCCTGGAAGAATTTCCTTCCAATTTTCTCATGCAGAATGAAGTTCTGCAACAACCCCCTGATAGTGAGAACTGATACCTACCAGTTAAGGGAAAGAAGGGAAAACCCCCACCTGTAGTAACGACCCTTGGTGTAATGTCTAGTGCTTTGTGTCCATATGCCAAACTCCTGTTGCTTATCTTTCTGGTCTTTGTTAGTTTGCTTTTCTGTGCCCAGTGCTTTGGAGTGAGCCCTAACAAAGCTGCTAAATAATTCTACAGTATATAAAGGAGCAAGACTTAATCTTATAAGGAGGGGCTAGAGAAGTATTCAAGTACTCTAGAGAATACTTGAAAGCCTCTTCTGGAAAGCCCCTATTACCAGTGTAAAATAGGCTTTTACACTGTAAAATAACCTTGAAGTTTTTGATATGTCCAAGCCTTAACCAAGCAAGACCCAGTGAAATAATTGCTGGTGCTGGTATAGTTTTCTAAGAATTCTCCACACTGTTGTGTGTTTTTTACATGAATCTTCATGCACTTGTTGGTGACTCAGAAGCTACAAAAGATTCTGGAGTAGATCAGAACATCTACAGGTTTTCTGAACTCAGATTTACTGCCATGTGCAGACACTGATGAGACTCAGAACCGCAGCATCTGTCCTGTCGCTTGCTTAGAGTGTGTAGTGTAGCACAGCCCAGATGTTAGGTGGGGAGAAGGGAAGACCTGAAGACACTTTCTAATTCAGGAACTTTGAATGGGGAAGATGCAACAGCATAGAGCACAGTAAATACAATTGATTCTATGGCCTTAGCCTGGATATATGCGCCTCTGACCCCACAAAAGTGGGACAGGGCTGGGAGCTTGAAGCAAAGTAGGGTTAAAACTGTGTCTTACTCTCAATGGTGCTTTGTACAAATACCTAGGTTCTATACAAACAACTGTAGTAGTTAAGCTAGGAGTAACTGAAGCCTCCTAACCAGGAAGCTATTTCACTGAATCCAAAGGTTTTTACCTTCCTTTTATAACAAGACCTGTTATTGCCTCACTAGATATGTGCACACCTGAAAGTTCCCAGCTCACCCCATAAAAAGAACCTGTATGCTATGGTTTAATGCTCAGTCCTGCAGAATGAATGCTGCTATCTGAATCAGGTGTTTGGTCAGCAACCCCAGGGTGCAAACGTCTGGGTCAAGGTTCAGATTTAGTTTAGATTGGCTCGATTAAAGATTCTACTGGTTTGTCTGAGAACAGTGAAGTTACTGTGTTGGATATTCAATATGAAATGGTATTTGGAACTGCAGTTGGAACACTGTTTTCTCTTCTTTAATGTGGGAGGTGTGGCTCGGAGGTGAGCAGATGGATGGTGCCAAGTAGCACACCTCTCAGTGTTAAGCCATTCCGCACTGGAGCTAGAGATCAAAATCTTCTTTCTGCTCTCTTTATTTGTATTTCTGCGTGTACACCAAGATTGTGTGCATCTGAAAGATGGCTGTTGTCAGTGTGTGTCAGGCCTGCTCACTGATGCTTGTGTAAACTGATGGCTAGGGCATAGGGCTGGGAGCACAGATGTTCAGGGTCTGACTTAAAAATGTGCTAGTAGCAAAATCAATGTGTGTAGCTGCTTTCTTACTCTGAATTCAAATGTTACCTGCCCCTCTAAAACACTCTCATGAAATGCCTGAAAAATGCTCAGTTTCAGTGGTAGTGTTCTTGATGAAGTGTTTGGCCTCTGCAAAGCAGGAGAGAGCACTCAAGACATCTTTCTCAAAGAAAATAGTGTAATGCATTCCTGCTGACAGACAAGTCTCTACCAATACATGAGCATGACTGTGGCCACTGAATTACTCCTGATATAGGGCTTACATTCAAGACCGTGATAAAGTTGTTTGAGCAAAAACTGACCAAATAGAAAGAGCTTCAGTGGGTTGTATGCTCTTACATTGTGTAACCTGTTTTGAGAACAGAAGTAAAAGCCTGTTTGCCTTGAATTCAGAATAGGGGAATTCTGGGTAGTAATGCACTATGCCTACAGCTGTGCAGTTCTGCCTGTCTCTGGGGGATTTGTAGCATCCCCTTTCCTGCAGTAAACATTTCAGCTATGTAAAGTGGTGCAGGCACGCTAATAATGACCTAATGTCCCCTTTCCCCTTCCTTTATCACCTCATGTCCTGTAGTATTCAAAGAGTCACAGCTTGTGTTCCTAACAGGAACCTAAACAGTAAATCTAGTATGAAACATGAAGCTTGGGTCTGTGATGGATATACTGCTGCCCAGCCACCACTTCTCTCACTAGCAGCGTTTTTCCCTCTGAAGAAGAGCCCACCCATTTGCTCTTACAGGTTGCCATAAGGACTGGTGATGCCTGAGCAGCTGGAGTTTTTCTATAGCAGTGCACAGTGCTCTCCAGGCTGTGGCTTTCAAACACAATACACCTTTGTAACTTGTTTGGAGGTTTAGGCGGTGATTGCCCTTGTAGTCATGCCTGAGCCAGTCTTCCTTTTAACAAAAAATCATGTTTCCTCATACTCCTTCCCTTTCCCCTCCCTCAAGCCTGTGTTTAGTTTGAGTACTAGGAAATCTAGGATCACAGTGCAGCCGTTGACTTCAAAATTCTTTAAAAATTAGTAATTCCATTTACTTTGCGAAAGCTTGAAATCCAAGTTCAAGATGCACATTTTCTCTCACTTTTTCACTGTCATATTTAATTAACAGTTTAGTGATTATTTTCCCCTGTTTACCTTTCTTTAATCTTCTTCATTTTCAGCTCTTCCTCCAAAGCCCCCCAAACCAATGACTCCAGTCAATACAAATGGAATAAAGGACAATTCCAGTTTCTCTCTGCAGGAGGCGGAGTGGTACTGGGGGGACATCTCAAGGTAAGCAATATTAGTAAAATATGTTAATTAAAATATATTAATATATGTTATTAAAAATAGAATAAGCCTGTTAGAATTCAAGAGAAAAAGAACATGCCTATTCAGGCAGCATTTTACAGGAGGGAAATGCTTCAGGACTGTACTTGGCAAAGCACCTAAATGAAAGTATTCAACTGGATTCAGGACTTGTGTTTGAGTTGTCACTGTTCTGGTGCAGATATTGCCAGTCTTGGTGACAGTTATTTTGGGTTTCTAAATTTCTCCAGATACACAAAGTCTTTAAAACAGAGAAAATTATTTTGTTCGAAAGAAAAGTGCTTCTGAATGTGCTAGCTAATAAGGTTTTGTAAGAATACAATGCTGGGATGCATGCAGTCCAGCAAACTTTCAGTAAGAGGCTTGCTCAGAATAAAAGGAGTTGCATTCTTATTTTTTATTTCTTTAACATTTGGTTAAAATTGCATCTGTATTAATTTCTATTACATGGTGGTATAAAAATAGCTCTTACAAATGCTAACCATCACCGGCTATACTGAGCAGATGATACAGACGCATACCAAATAAATTAAGTTCTACGTCTTAAGGAAACCCTTTACTATGCGCCTGAGAAAATAGATGGCTTGGGTTAGGTTCAGAAAATGAAGTGCCAGTTTTTATATACTTAATTGCATAAAAGAACTGAAGTGTTCAGTCATCTCTTTCCCTCTTAAGGCACTTCTGAAGAGTCTAGAATTTGGAACTGTAAGAGGAAACATGAGCATGCTGGGAGTGTGATCAGGAATTGCTCAAACTTGTGCACATAATACTTTGAAACACTTTGTCAGATAGAGGCAAGAAGAGCGTGTTTGCCACAGTAGTTCATTGAAGTTCTGAGAAGGGAAATAAAGTTTTCATATCCTTATTGTACCACCCTTATCTTTATAAAGCAAACCCGCATAGATCTTGCTTTTGAAGGTCCTCAGCAGTGACATTTTTCTGTTAATTCTAAACCGAAGCAGAGTGGCAAAACCTGATCACAAAACCTACTAGGCAGGGTTTGTTTGAAACTGCTTGATATTGGTATCAGTTTATTGACTGTGGATTTGTTCCTCAATTAGCAGTGCACATGATGGCAGGAGCTAATGCAGTACAAATCACATTGGAGTGGCTTTATTAAATTAAAATGTGATACGCACACATGTAAAGATGGAATTGTTTATGACCCTAATTTGACAGCCAGCAGGTATGGACTGCATCAGGCTGTCAGGGCAGGAGCCGTGTTCTTCAGTCAAGAACTTGTGCTGAGAATTTTGTCATGAGCTCCAGGGTGCAACTTGCAGGCATAAGCCCAAGCCCTTAGATCATATCTATTTATTCAAAAAGGAGAAGGCCATTTGAGTTAACTGGGTCCAATCTGTAAAATGTTCTGAGAGGAGTAAGCGGATATGCACATGATACTTAACAGGAGTCAGTTTTACTAACAGAGTGGTTTTCAGGTAGCTAAATCAAAACTAAGGCTATTTTGTAAGAATACTTTTGTTCCTTAGTATTTGAACAAAAAAGCTGCTGTTGATTTTTCTTTGTAAGATTCAAGTAAGCTTCCTACCTCACTTAGATAATGTTGAGGCTACCTGATAAACTTTAGTTTCCAAATGATTGTATTAAAAAGTGCTTAGTGCTTCTAAGAACCTGTGAGGGAGCTGTTATAAAGTGAGATATGTAATCTGGGTAAAATGGTCAAACCTGGCAAGACACTTAACTCTTCAGCTGAAATAATTTTCTTAATGCTTACAGGTACTCACTTTCACTGAAAGATTTCTTGATTTAGTTTAAAGCTCTGGACTGAGTATCCTCTTGCTTCAGTTGTAAATAAGGAAAAGTTGCACTGAAGCTAGCAAGGTTGTAGTGGTTTAAAACTGCTGTAAATAAGATCAGAGTAAAGCCAATAATGAGTCTCTTGAGACTAAAACTGTGCTAAACTCTAGACACCTTTGAGCTGTGATGCTAGAGACCATTTCTTAAGAGGTCAGGACTGGCTTCTCCAAGGGCACCTGTTTCCAGTCTGGACTTTAAAACCTGAGCAGATTACAGGGAAAGGTTGTGAACTCTGAGACACAGCCGCTACCGTTGCTTAAACAGAGACTTATTCCTAAGTGGCAGTTGACTGCAGCTGCTATTTTCTAGTATGACGACACAAGTTCAGACTTGCTTTAGATGGCCTAAAAGACTGGAGAGCCTGAGTGTGAAAGAAGATTGCCTGATATTTTGAAGACTGAACTCCTTACGCATGCTGGTGTTACTGGCTCCAATATCAATACCTGTGGCAAAGATGATCATGTCCTTAATGCTTCTAATTTTGCCTTCCTTTCCATTCTCCAGGGAAGAAGTAAATGACAAATTACGAGACATGCCAGATGGAACATTCCTGGTGCGCGATGCATCAACCAAGATGCAGGGAGACTACACTCTGACATTACGGTAAGCATTGAGCAGTTGTAGTCCACATAGTAAAACCCTGAGTAGCTAGTTGCTATACCAGTGACAGCAGTGGCTGCGTAAAGCTGACGTGGCTAGAGTTGAGAGATGTTCCCAAAGGTACTGCAGATCACAGAATGAGCAAATAAGTAGCCAGGTCTGATAGTCGGTTCTGTTCTGTGCATTGAATCCTGTCCCTCACTAAACACTACTGTAAGGATCTCTGTGTAGATTAGATGGGACTCAGGGAGGAGAGCCACTCAGTAGTGCTTCATAGTTTCAGAACTGCTAAGGTAAAAGGTATTTATAAACTAGGGCTTTGATTGATGGGAGTGTGTTGAATATCTTGTCAGCGTGCAGCTCTGGAGAATTGAACACTGTCTTTGTAAAAAGAGTATCTTGTGCTTTCTGATCTAAAGTTTAGGAAATATTGAATTGGAGCCATGTTCCTTTCTTCATTAAAATTGTCTGCAAGTGGCAGACTTCCCAGAGCTGCCCCAGCCGTGTCTACTGCAGTTAGGCAGCAGACCTCATGTGACTAGCTGCTGGTGCTTTGCCCAGCCTGTCCAGCCGCTTGCCTCTGCCAGGCTCCCAAGATTGGTTGTTAGAGGCAAACAGGCGAGGCGCATAAGCCATGTGTCTGTAGCACACCTTTGGGAGTTACTATGATATGGTAGATATTTGATCTTGCCATGAAATTCTGTTGTCTTAATGGCAGGTTTGACCCCAAAGGTGTAGTTTAAATTCTGCTTTGACTTCTGCCTTGAAGTTCACAGCTTGTTCACTAAGGTTTGGCATGATTTGGTTATTTTGCTGAATGCAGATGTCTTTAGGAACCAAAATTGAGAGTGCAGGAAGGACAGGATCTTGTCTAAACAGTGACACCTTTTTCTATTGGTGAAAAAAGGAAGAAATAAGCACTATATTTGTAGAAACCGCTAGAATGTATAAATCTGGATAATGTAAAGTCCCAAACTTAAAACCATCTTGTAATCCTCAAAGGATTTTGTTTAGATTCATGTATCCTGTATTAGCATACATAACTCAAAAGACTTGTTAATCACTGTATAAATGTATACTCAGTTGTATACTATTAGTGACACCAAATTGCAGGAAATTGTGGGTTTGGGTTTTCATATGGCTCCTTTATTCAGCCTTCAGCATCCTCCTTTTCCCTTGCAAAACTTCTGGCAAAGCTAGGTCTTAAATACCATAAGCTGGCTCCAGAATGAACACATAGGAAGAGATTTACTTTGCGCTTTGCTCCTGTTCAAATAATATCTGCTGATAATTCTGTGTGTATTGACTCTTAAACTACCAATGTCTGCTAGTATGTAAAGAATCACTATGAAGGTGTACGGTGTCAAAGCCACTTGCCCAGGAATTTCACTGGTGTCTTTGTTAGCAGCCTTAGTGTTGAAGAGGGATAGGAAGTACACAGTAAAACCTCTAAATTACTGTACTGCTTTACAGGAAGGGTGGCAACAATAAACTGATAAAGATCTATCATCGGGATGGAAAATACGGCTTTTCTGATCCACTGACATTTAATTCAGTTGTGGAACTGATTAACCACTACCGCAATGAGTCTCTTGCTCAGTATAACCCGAAGCTTGATGTGAAGTTGATGTATCCAGTGTCCCGGTACCAGCAGGTAAGATCTTCATTGGACCCCAATAGCTATTAGTGCAGACAAGAAAAAAATTACAAATGTGTATATGATTTTTTTTTCTCTATGTGAAGCCTGATTTTTTTTTTTTTTTTGAAAACTGGAAAAAAAAAAAGGTAAGTTTTCACATTTGACCTCACTTTGCTTGTAATAACGGGTCTTCCAAATTGTCTAGCCATTTAAGCTTCTTCATTTTATCAAGTTTCCAGTCTCCATCTGAGCAGTCCAATAGAGAAGTGAAACCCTGACATGCAGCAGACTTAGCCTGAGAAGCCTTTTTTTTTTTCCCCTTGGACCCTCGTGGACCCACAGGGCACTGTTCTAGACAATGTTGCCCTTGAAGCACATATGAGCCATGCAGCTTCTTGCTCTGTGCATAGCCATCTAAATTTTTCAAGACTATTATTTAAAGTTTTATTCAGTAGCCTGAGACGTTGTCTTGCATTAAGGAAAAAGAACTGCAGAGCTTTTTGGAAAAAAAAACAACTCTGATCTTTAACTTCAGATTCCAAGCAATTCACTTCCTCCTTTCTCCAACAGGGGATAGCAATCATAGACCTAAGCTACATACACCTGTAGCGTGTTTTTGGAAGCTTAGTATTTTGGCACAGTTCTTGGTGTCCCATAGTTTCAGTTCCTACTGTTTGTAAACTGTGGAACTTGTTGCATGGAGGAAGGGAGATTTAGATACGGTGTTTGTGTTCTGTAGAAACCTGATAAAAATGATGCTAATAGCTGTAAAATGCAAATATGCATAAGTGAACAAACGAATACTCTTAAGGAAAAGCTGCTTTGCTTGAAGATTTAATAGCTTTTTGTACGTACAGGATCAGTTGGTGAAAGAAGATAATATAGATGCAGTAGGTAAAAAGCTTCAAGAATATCATGCTCAGTATCAGGAAAAGAGTAAAGAGTACGACAAACTGTATGAAGAATATACCAGAACATCACAGGTTGGTTCTACTTTAGCTATCTGTAGAGTCTGTTTCTTGTTGTTTAAAAAGTAAAGAAAATTATTTTAACCTGTTATGGCTAATAAAGGCAGTCCAAGGTCAGAAAATACAAGGAAAAAAGTTAGTAAATTGTGGAATAGAGCAAGGTGGTTTCAAAGTTGATGGAAACAGTGAATATTACTTGTTGCTGATAGTCCTAGAGGTATGGTGTGGGGCAAGGAAGAAAGAGGAGCTGAGCTTCCCAGTATAAGGTAGAGCCGTGGAGAAGGCCATCACCTGCAAGCTTTGCACTGCAGACTTCTTCCTTGGCTGCTGAGTATTTCCAGCTGCTGTATGCTGCAGTGAGAATTGTAGAGGGGTTTGTCCAGGTTTTTTATGAAGTCATGTTCAAATCAGATACCAGATATTATGCATTAAGGAAGTGTGAATACAGTATTTGGACTGCTTCTTGTAAAATAAGATAGTTCATATATGGGGAGGAGGTTTGCTGGCAGTCTTCCTGCAAACTAAGATGGAAAATACTATCTAAAATGGTACTATACTATCTAAAATGGTACTAAATACTAAAATATTTGAGGGGTTTGCAGCTTAATAGAGAGCATCATGTGGGGGGGGGAGGAGGGTAGACTTACAGGGAGTAAGTCTTCCCTGTACTTCCCTGACTCTACTTGGACATTTGACTAAATTTAAAGCTGATTAATCACATTTTGACTTGGGGGGGGAGAAAAGTTCATCTTCTCAGTCAATTTAGGGAACATAATCRAGTCTTGCATTGTTATCTGTATCATGAACAAATGATGAAGGACTCTTTCCTCACATAGGAAATTCAGATGAAGAGGACCGCAATTGAAGCATTTAATGAAACTATTAAGATATTCGAGGAACAGTGCCACTCACAAGAGCGATACAGCAAAGAATACATTGAGCGATTTCGCAGGGAGGGGAATGACAAAGAAATCGAACGGTAGGCTCTCAAGTTGTGTTTGCTTACAAGGAAGAACTAGTGTCCACATTGACACTCCCATTAAATTCTTTTATATAATATTGCATTATATAAACCACTTTGTAAACTCAATATTTACTCTGAGACCTTCCCCCAAGGTGTCTGAACTTTCAGTAAAGCCCTCTTCTGTCAGGGAATTGCATTGTAGACGGAAGAAGTGGGAGATCTCTGGATTATTCTCTCTCTTAACTTCAGTAAATCAAGATACTGTGATGAGGATCAGGAAGTAATAGCTGCATTTGCTTATCCCACTTCTATTTGGATTTGCTCAGAATATAATTCAGAAAAATCTTTACTTGTAAACTGCAAAATGGGCATAGATCTGGTAAATCTCATAGTCCATAGTCAGTTTTAGTCACTTTCAAAGAAGCTGAGTATTTAATTGCCACTACTTGGTAGTGGATAGTGGTATCTAACAGAAATTCAGTAAGGGCCTCATTTGAAATTGCTCTTCTCTGAAGATACTAGCAGAAAAAGCTGTATCTGGGCCTTTGAAGAAATGCCAGGTATGCTGCCTAACTTGACACAGTGCTTTATGGTAGGGTAACCTCAAGGAGATTCTTAGACTGAAAACAGTTACCTGTAAAAATCTTACTATGCAATTGTGGTGCTTCATTTTGACTAAAAATCAATTAGCAGGGGAAATATGTTATTTTCCTGAATTGTACCAAACCTGCAAACTAATCTTGAACGAAGAGACAGGCAGTGTTACTTCTTGGTAGCTCTTGATCAGTATTTGAAATCTTGCTAGTACTGATACCTGTGGTGGGATTGCATAATTGATATACCAAAAAGTGAATCTGACAGTGAAGGAGGAATCTGTTCTAGCTTACCCTCCTAGAGGTAATTTGTTCCTGCATCTCTGCTAGAAGGAAGTATATTAAGGTAAACTGAAGGTTCAAACTATGCAAAAGGGTGGTAGGCCTTCTGGCAAGAGGTCTTTTCTGGCACTCTTACAGTAATTTTCAAGTTAAGATGAGGCGGTCAAAGGGAGGAGCTGCTGTTACAGTAGTTCTTATGATACTCTTATGTAAGTGCTACTGTGGTGAGGTTCAGTCCTTCTAGACTGGTTTGACCTCACCTCTCAAATATTACACTTGTTTGCAGGATAATGATGAACTATGAAAAATTAAAATCACGCCTGGGTGAGATCCATGATAGTAAAATGCGCCTGGAACAAGATTTGAAGAAACAAGCTCTGGACAACAGGGAGACTGATAAGAAAATGAATAGTATCAAGCCTGACCTAATTCAGCTCCGCAAAATCAGAGATCAGTATCTTGTGTAAGTAAGCCTGACCTGTACCTCAGAATAGTGTCTCTGATGAACCTGATTAATGACTGTTTCTATCAGGATAATGGCAATTTAATTTTCTTTTCATAACCAAAGTTCCGTGAGTGCTAAGGTACTACATTCTGGCATGGGATGTCTGAGTAATTGGTTGGCCTCTTCATGACTTCATTCCTTTATTATGCAGTTGTCAGACTTAAAAGAGCCTGCCGCAACTAGGTGCACATTCTGCAACTCCTGTAAATAAAACATTTAAGATAAATGAGTTATAAACARAACTTGTGCCTGCTGATACAACAGAGGTTAGTACTTTTTGTGCTGGGTGCAGCAGATGTTGCTTGTACCCACCCGTGGTTTCACTGACAGCCCTGTTACCCAGCTCCTAATGTCCTTGGGCTGGACTCAGTGCACTATGATTCTGGCAGAAGACAGAGGGAAACACACTATCTCAGAAGGTGRTGTTAGAAGAAGCAGTGGCAATACCCATTTTGTTTTCCCAAGAGACACAGGCAGCCATCACAATTTGTATTTTGCTTCCTTTCTGGCCTGCGCTGTGCAGAGGCAGTACCTCTTCCTCAGCTGTACGCTCTTCTTTTTCCATTTAAGAGATTGCTTCATGGCTTCTCTTGGCTGTTGCCCAGTAAATGGGGCATCTCAGAAGATGATGCAAGATAGCGCTCTTATGGAATCTATGGTCTTTTTATGGCTTTTGCTACTGGAGAACAAACTAAGCTCCAGACTGTTTCTTTGTGGGACCTTGTGTCTGAGCTTCAGCTTGCTCAGTAAGAAAACCTGTACATGTACTCTAAAGTAACGTATTAATGCTCTCTTCTTCTGGCAGATGGCTCAATCACAAAGGGGTGAGACAGAAGCGAATAAATGACTGGCTGGGGATCAAAAATGAAAATATTGATGAGTAAGTGTCATTATACATATGATTTTACTGAGAAGTGTTCCATTAATAAGTGTTTTCTCTTGTGGGTGTTGGTAATACGAAACACCAGTTTCTCAGTAAGGGACCGTAGAAAAAGGAAGGACTGCAGAAAAAGGGAGAAATTCTCTAGGGGAACTGTATGTCATGTGAGGCAGCAACTCAGCTGAAGCATTTAGGATTAAACAAAGTTGGAACAGTTAAGTTCTAAGTTGAAGCCTTTAATATCTGTCCATTAGGAGCCTGACCTCCCAGTTTGGGTGTGTTCTGGTATTTCTTTGAATGATTTCTGCAAAAATAAATCACTCTGCTTATTAACTCCTTTACTGACCACTGGTTAAGTTAAATTTATCCTCTCTTTCAGCATGTACTTTGTGAATGAAGAAGATGAAAACCTGCCCCATCATGATGAGAAAACTTGGTTTGTTGGGGATCTCAACCGTATCCAAGCAGAAGACTTGCTCTGTGGGAAACCTGATGGAGCATTTTTGATTCGAGAGAGTAGCAAGAAAGGATGTTATGCTTGTTCTGTGGTGTAAGTCTATTTTCCTTTTTGTTCTAACTACTCAATTCATAAATCTCTACCACAGCTCTTTATTTTGGAGAACAAAAGCCAGGCCTAGCCTAGGCCTACCCATTGGAACGTGTTGCATGTTTGCAGGAAGATTAGCATGGTACAAGCTTTGTTGCAAAAATGTGCTTTGAATGTGCAATAACTGTAGTCCCAGCAGTCTCTTCAGTCACCACAGTGCCTAGTAAAAAATTCTGAAGTATCCCAACCTGAAGCTCTACAGTCATAAGTAAATTAAGGTCAAATTCTCCCATATTCTTCCCTGCCAAGGAACACATGGGAAGAAGAAAAACATGGCTGTAAAGCTGTAACATCTTCCGTTCCCATTTTCAGACATGGCCAACTCTAGATGCCTTCTCTTGTATGTTTAAGATAACGGTGATGCTTCAGAGGAGACAATTTGTGAGCAGTAGTTTTTATGACATTCACACAGCCTTGCATTGATTTCTTGTGTTTCACTTCATTTTGTGCTGGTCAGAAATACTTTGATTCCATTATCTAAAAATGCTTCAAGCCTGTACTGGAGTGCAAAATGGCTTTCACTGATTTATTTCACGTGAGGTTAATTGCTTCTGAAAGCAAGTCCGAGAAATGAATATGTGAAGGTATATCACCTCAAGGTAATTGGAGATTGTAGTATCTGCTATGTTCAAGATACTGTTTGTCACAGTCACTGAAGTGATGGATTCATCAGATACTTTCACTTGGTTGGTATCATGCTACAAGCTAGCAAAGAGATGGCATAACGTAACCTGTTCCTACATGTGGCGTGGATTGTAATAGGCTCCAGTACAGGGATTACATAATACTTGATCTTTCTGGCAGATAAGTTTTTCTAGCAGCTTTGGAAATACTGTGTTGCTGTAACTGCTTTGCCAAGTTAGGGACTCAGTCACTATGACTTCAGATAATGAACCAACTTGAACCCATGCCATGCTTAACATTAAAAAATGCACACTGAAGGTTAGTGCTGCATTTCATGAAATACTCTGTAGGTCCTAAGAATTTGTGGGTTTTGGCTTCTTCGCTTAGTGGAAAGGTTTCCAGACAAGTTGAGCACAAAGTCGTAGCTGACTTCAGGTGCTTATCTTCTTGGTTAAGCTCTTGACTTTTTTTTCCAAGAAACATTTGGAGAACAATGCAGTAGGGAATTGTACTGCTGGGATAAAAGAGGCCTCTTATGTGGATTATTATGCAAGAGTGTTTAATCACATGCCCTGAAGCACTGTTTCTTCACAGACTATATTAATCTCCACAACTTGCATCTGCTGGGTCCTCCATTATGTAATTTAGTGACTGGCAGAGTTGCTGCATTAGTTAATTGTTAATAGACTGTCACTTTGGGTTTAAACTTTGATGTTAAACTCTCCTGGTTTCTTTCCTTGCAGAGCTGATGGAGAAGTGAAACACTGTGTGATCTACAGCACTCCAAGAGGTTACGGGTTTGCAGAACCGTATAACCTGTACAGCACGCTTAAGGATTTGGTTCTTCATTACCAGCAGACATCCCTTGTCCAACACAACGATTCCCTAAATGTCAGGCTTGCCTATCCTGTCTACGCACAGATGCCCCCCTCTCTCTGCAGATAAATTATGGGGAGGAGGAAAGTGTTGGCTTATCTTGGATTCTTTTCTACAGTTTTTATTAGAACTTGGAGGGCATTCTTTCTCCTTAGACTGCTTGTTTTGCACAAGAAGTGATTCTGTGAATGTGAATCAAAAAGAGGCCTAGCAGCAACAAGACGACAACTTGGGTGTAGGTGTCCTGGTGCTACCTTAAAAGCTCAGCTGTGCTTTTACACTGATACTTTTGTTTCCTTATGAGGGGAATAAACTCAACACAATGCATACAAAAATACTGGAAGCAAAACATTGTTTTATGGAGATAATTTTTTGCCAGGCACCTTCAGTGGAACTTCTAATTGGATTTTGTTTTCTCTTGTTCTTGTAGAGACAATTTGAAGCCTCTACTGTTTGAGGCATCGGTAATGTCTTTCAGTCTTAAACTCCCAAAAAACTAGGGGGGAAAATCTACCACAGCAATTCTTCTCTGTTAATTTTAGCAGCTTCACTGCGATTCAGCCGAACTTCCAAAAGAGGGCTTGTCTTGAGGTAGCACGGAATTTGGTGAGAGAAGACCAAAGGAATTATGGGAAAGCTTCAGGTTTTTATTTAAATGGAAAAATGCTTGTAAAGAAAAGTTGCTTTATTTTTTTGCCAACAGTAACAAAGTTTTGGTTTCAATGGCACTACAGGTCTTCACTTAAAGGAAACATTTATAACCAAATTGAACATGCCAAAACTTTGTTCTTTGCTAGATTGAGCACTTATGGGGAAGGTTGCGTTAGCATCCGCACATACTTTCTACACCAAAACTTGAAACAAATAAAAGGAAAAGCTAAACATTGTGTGGCTTCAAAACACTAAATTTGTCTGATCTGATGTAATTGCTCACTCTCCTCTTTCTTCACCCCCCCCTTCCTCCCATTCCTCAGCTTGGGATTCTGTTTTCAGTTTTTAATGATACTGTGCTTCAGAATGTAAATTAGAATGAAGCTTGCACTCACCTGTTGCAGTTCTCTTGCTGAACAATGACAGACTCTTGTAATGCTTGATTTTGGTATAGAAGAGGTAGGTGCAATAGAATGCTTCTGGATGGCTTATTGTACCAAACTCTTTCATGAGGTGTAGTCATTTCCAGTTGTATAGAAGTGAGCATGCTAATTATAGATCTCCTCTGATTTGTTCTTTGCAAGCTGGGTTCTGACCTCTCACACCACTGCAGCCAAGCAAGATTTTACACTGGTATACTCTAAATTTCCTTGCAGTTATTTTAGACGTGATGCAAAACACAGGAAGGGAAGAGAGCCGTACTCCTCAGTTATTGGATATCTGGTACCATCTTTTGGCAAGGGCTGCTGTCAAATACTGGAGTGGCTAGTCCTGGGCTTCGTCAAGTATAGCAATCATCCAATAAATCCCCTCCCTGGAAAGTATACAAAGCAGCTTATTTCCATTCCTTAAGCTTCTAAAATGAAAAAGAGCTAAATTTGGCAAACTGAACCACTTGGCATCAAAGCACAACTGGCAAAGTAATTGTTCAGTGTGCAACCTTGAAAGTTACTTTTGTTCCTATTACTGGAAGCAGTTCCCTTGCAATGCACCCATTGTGCAGGACAGGAAGCAGACAGTCATGCAGGTCTGAGAATGCTCTAGGCCTGTTTCTGACCCTGGGGCTTATTTCCTGTTCAAATGGGGTTTTTTTCTATAATGCCTGGGCAGTAGTGCCAGGCTTGTTGATGTTTAATGTTTACACTAAAAGTATTATTTCGCTAAACGTCATGAATTTGCAAGCAGGGAAATGACAAGGCTGGAGCACTGACAGCCATTGCAGGAAGGGTAGTCTGGTTGCCTGGCATGCCTGTGAGATGTTTTATTTTGCGATAATGACCCTGATGCATCCGAGGCACTTTGTAATCAGGCAGAGTGCAGTCTTCAGGCAAAGAATTCTGTAGATGCCACTCTTCTAATTAAACGAAACACTACAAAACTTAACCAAAACTGGGTGAGAGGAGAAGAAAATTCATGCAAGTTGCTATGTCAAAGTGACCCACATCTGGTCGTGTGTCCCTTCTCTCCCACTTTCCCAAGAAAAGGAAAAATGAGACGTAGCCT
Source organism: Phoebastria nigripes (assembly GCA_035582835.1). Taxonomy (NCBI): domain Eukaryota; kingdom Metazoa; phylum Chordata; class Aves; order Procellariiformes; family Diomedeidae; genus Phoebastria; species Phoebastria nigripes. The sequence goes on along the minus strand of JAYKAV010000300.1, from coordinate 696,559 downwards.
TTGCTCTTAGTGAAAATCTGGAATGGATTCCTCAGTGGTATATGGACATGGAAATTTTTCCTTTTAAAGAAACTTGCCCTACCTCTTGGATAATTTGCAGTTATAATCTGGTAGCTGTAAAGCTGTCATTCTCACACCCCTTGTGCATCTAGCGTTCCCCTGGTGCTGGGCTGAGTCCAAATGCCCGATGAGGGAAATCAGTTCAAAGGCACAAGTGATAGCCAGGTGCCTCGTGCCTGTGGAAAAACCTGTGCGAGAGGAGTGTCTGATTGTTTTCTCTGCCTTTGCAATCTCACTGGGCTCTCCTCTTACAATGTTAATGTTTGAGGCTGATGGGGCTTGTATTTCTGATCCCTGTTTTTGTGACAGGGACAACCTGGCTGAAGTGTTTCACGTTGGCCCTGTATTTAGGTAGAGCTTGGTTTTGTTTTAAACAAGCACAGGTCTGCTTTCAGGCTCATAAATCCTGGCACACCCTTGCAGTACTGACAGCAGCGGGATAGCAAAGCAGGACTGTCTGAAGTTTCCCTGTAGTGGAATCTGACTGATCCTGTGAGGTCTTGGTCCAGGCTCCAGCCCCAGCTCTGCCAAGGTAAATACAGTGTAATTCCATTGGCGTCCATGAAGGTAGCTTGGCTTTATAGTGGTGTGAGTGAGTTGGGATTCTGGCCCCTCGCTCTCTGAGATCTCTTCACTGATCGCAGGTGATGTATTTGCTGCGAATGATGCACTCAGAGCCAATAAGCCATCTTGAAGCATTCTTTGAAATTCTGTTTTGCCCAAAGGTTCAGATCAGGGCTATGGGCAGACTAAGCCCACGTTCCTTGTATTTGGCTCCATTATCCTCAGCAGTCTCTCTGAGGCTGTGTTTTGCCACTGTATATCTCTGTGTTTGGTTTAGGCACCTGAAGTCCCAGCTGCTACAATTGCTTCCCTTTGACTCTCACGTGCCATTGTACAGATTCTTTTTGCATCCGTTTTGCACTTGTAGGGCAAATGAAAATGGGTATAAAACCAACTGACGTGTAGCTGGTGTGATCCACGGGGCAAGGGCTCGGCCTAATTCTGTTTGCTCGGCAGTGTTAGACCTGTGAGAAAACCCATGGCTTCCAGGAGCTATTCTACGCTTGCATGACTGAGAAATCAGAAATGGGCCTGTGAGGTGCAGGATTACACCCTAGTATGAAAAGCAGCTGTTAAGCCTAAAACAAATACAGGAAATGTGGACATAAAGGCAAAAGAAAGGAACTCAAGTTCTTTTAAAACAGTAAGATGTGAGAAGGTTTTGGTTTCAAGAGTCAAAACATCAGGAGGAAAGGGGGAAATAGTCTCACTGTTGTAGCGGCCGTCTGTTAGTGGACTGCAGTTAGAGGAGTACTGATCTCATTGACCCATATTGTATTAAATATATATGTAGAGTTAAATAAATAACTTTTGCACAGTGTTAAATGGGGGGGGAGGGATGTTGAAACTCGAATATGCACAGTTTCTTCTAATCTGTTTTGAAGTATATTTGCAGGGATCAGGGGTGATTCAGTATTTTGTATTCGTATGGATGGAAATCAGGTCTACTTCCACAGTTGCCATCGGCCCCATTGCGTCAGCCACGAGTGCCATGTTTTTGAAGTTAGTAAGTTATAAATCTTTTCCCACTGGTTTCTTTATTGATTACAAGTAATCTTAGCATGGGAAGGACCAACCTAGAAACAGAGGGATGTCCTGACAGACGCTTCACTAATATGTGAAGCAGTAATATGTGATTGTCCACCTTCTGATACTGGAGTGCTCTAGATTTGGGGGTTGTGTTTTGGTTTTGGTTTTCTTTTTTTTAATTCTCATCAGCAGTGGATTGGGTCACTGCTTTGCACCGTTGGTAGTTGCAATCTAGAGTTATATCCAGTCTAGCCCTCTGTCTTACGCCAAAAATGAAATGCTCTTTCCACACTCATCTCTCTTGATGCAGCAGATGATCAAGAAGTTTTCCATTTAATGTGATGGGCCTGATTCTTTTCTCGCTGACACAAGTGTAAGCAAGACTTCCACAACCGAAAGCCATTCCCACGAAAAGAGCTTGTATTTAATCATACCTGAATTCTAGTCACATTTTTTTGCGGGGCAAAAATCAAAGTTTGTCCTTCGCAAAGCCAGGCAACTGTAATGGGGACTGTGGAAATGAATGTTGACACTTAGTGCTGTTTTGGGGAGGACAGGGGAAGGAGCAGGGTCTCGGTTGCCCCAAATCCTGTGCTCTTTGCAGGCTTGGGTGGCACCGTGCCCACGACTGAACGCTGTGGCTGTTTAAAGCAGCAGAATTGCTATAGGAGTGTCACACCTTAAATTTGGAAAAGCCCCTTATTTGGTACTTGAACAATCTCGCTTCTGTTTTTGAATGTCTGTTTATTTTTTATTTTTGTTACACTAACAGGGAATAAAAATCTGAAATGTTAGTGAGTCTTGTATGCTTGCTGCATTGTGCAGACATGAAACAGGTACTGTTTGTGGATTGGAAGGAGTAAGAGACAGGTTCAAAATGCGGTTTTACAAAGCACTATGATGGGTTGGGGGTTGTTTTGTTTAGATCATGTTTAAAATCAGATTTTCTTATGTGTAGTTTCCTTATGTTGATTTGCAACCTCTGCTTTTGGAACAGCAAAATCAAAACGTTCCCAAAGAACAAAGATACTCTGAGGGGAGGGGGCGTTAGGCTTGCTCAAATTCAGCGTTCAAAGCAAATAGCTTTAACAAAGAGGAAGGGTCAACATCCTAAAGCATCCCTCTGGTTGTAGTTCAATGAAGCAGTAGACAGACCATGAAGTAGGACCTCCGCCTTGAACCACGAAAGAAAGAGGAGATGCTAGAGCAGACCCTTCCCTTTGGAATAATCGGTTGTACTCTCCTTAAATGCGCGTGCAAGGAGATAGTCAGGAATTTAACAGAAGTCCCTGAGGACTTGCTCCTCTTTCTGTATTGGAAGGGAACTTGCATTGCTGATCCCCTCGTTTCCCTTGGCACAACCTGTGCAGCCAGGAGAAGGGAACTGAGTTACTAGCCCAAATAAGTGTGGGCCTGTTCGTGAAGCAGCTCGGCTAGTTAAGTGCTGCGTGAGGAGTAGCTTTGGATGGGATTAGATGAAGTTTGTCCAACGTTTTTGTGAATCTTGCATTTTGTGGGCAGAAATACTTTCCACCGAATGAGAAGGGGAAAAAAAAAAATCTCTCTTGAAATCTTTTCAACTCCTTCCTGTTTGTTCGCAGGGGCAGATAGGGAGCTTCAGCTTGTTAACTGTTTAGATGATGACAGTGCTTGAAGTGCTGGTCTTTGGGGTTGGCTCCATACAATTAATGCAGAATTTGCATTTTTTTTTTATTGCTATTGGCATAGACTCGCTGTATTTTATGACTAGACTCACCATTTGTTCTAAAATTTGCCTTTAAAAACTGTAATGTGAGCTTCAGAGGCAAAAAAAAAAGTGAGAACGGGCCCTTATTGATAGGAAAAACGCCTCGTTGATCAACCTGTATTAGAGAAAGCAGCTTTAATTTGGTGCCCCCCTCCACCGCCTTCCTTTGGGATTGCTTCTGTGAGATCGGCGTTGGCAAACGAGGGGGCTGAGATTTCCCCCTCTATTCAGCAGCGCTGTACCCGTGCGCTTGCCAAGTGCTCGTAGCAAGGGGCTCGGGAAAGATGATTGCATCCAAAGACAAAAAAAGTGTCCAAGGGTGAATATCACCCCCTGGCATCAGTCTCGTCACTTCAGGGGAGTTGTAGGATGCTGGGGCCAGTCGCGGGCTGCCCCCGGGTCTCCGTCGAGTGCGGTGGGGGTTCATGTTCAGTCGGCTGGTTGGGGTTTTGGTCTGTTTTGTTTTCGTGAGTGACTTCTACATCTGGCAAAGATACGTTTGACGAAACCTGTTAATTTTGTATATCTGGCTGTTTATTGCACCACAGGATTGTAATGGTCTGCATCATCTGTGTGTGTGTGTGCGCGCGTGTGTGTGTATATGTACTGTATGTATATAGATATATGTAAAATATATTCACGTACACATTTATATGCATTAGCTGTAAGTGGCACTGCCCCTTAAAAATAAAACAAAATTCACTGTTAGCACATTCTGCCACGTGTTTAGGCAGAATTGGGTTTGTTTTTGTCAAATGAAAAGGAGTTTATTGTGTTCATCTTGCATATGTGCTTCTGAAATGCTGAACTCTGGATTTCCTTGGGGGTTACTACTTTATTTGTAAACTGAATTGAATTGGGGTGTTATTTACTCCGGGACAAAGCATTCAACTTTGTTCCAAGCAAAGGTTTAGCAAAAGAAACCCTCTTGCTCTCCTGCGAGGTGCAGCCAACGTTTGCACGTTTCAGTAGACCCCAGACCCCCTGTCCAGAGCTGATGTGCAATGGGTGGTGTTGGTACGTGTCCCTTTGTGAGTGGACTCTTTGTATAAGGTGTGGTTCAATGTAAAGCATGAGTGGGTGTTTGATCTTGTATCGAGGGCTGAAATAACAGCACACTCCTTTGTACAACCTTTGCATTAATGTTTCTGCTTTTCTTTGACTTCTATTTTCTTTAAGGGAAACTGCATCTGTTAAGAACCTGCTTCTCCAGAAGCTATCGAATTATTTTGTTTTCCGGATGAATTCCAGCATGTAACTTTGGTACTCTTGTTTGTTATTTGTGTAAAACCTGTTCTTCTGTCGTTTATGGTGTAGTTGGGG
>JAYKAV010000300.1:567507-691819 GCA_035582835.1 Phoebastria nigripes | reverse complement strand
GAAAAAAAAAAAAAAAGGAATTCATGTAGTTTAACTTTTAAAGAAAAGAAACAAACTGCTTCATAAGGAAACCAACTGTATGTTAGTGTTTTCGGACAAGTCATCCTGTAGTTTCTAGCTCAGTAATGCAACACTGTACTTGTCACCAGGTGTGTTACAATTTTGCTGTACTTTCTTTTACTAGATGGTTGGGCTTTTAAATCCCAGACACTAAGCATCCTGGGCCTACTTGCTCTAGATCAAAAAAATGCAATAAAAAAATTGCAATAAAGCACATTGACATGTAATGTTTTAGAAGGATGTACTGACAGCTGTTTCTAATAAATTCAGAACTGCAGCGTGGTTGGGCTGTCGTGGTGTTAGCTGTGTTTGTGTCTCCCGGCTGAGGCCATGAGCAGCATCTTTACCAGAGGCTTTAAAAAAAGACTCACAGAGGTCCAGTGCGCTCTGGGCTGGAGCAGCCAGGCCCCAAAACCCTCTCGAGGCTGAGACGAGGGAGGAATACACGTAGCACACRCCTGCTCCTTAATGGAGCCGTTCCTCCGTTCCTTTTACAGCGTCCTTAGAGAGAGCAGGAGCCATCAGCAGTGTTCTTGCATGCCTCGTTGCTTCCTCTGCCATCAGGGAAAATCACGTTTGGTGATGCTGCTCCTGGTGCTGGGGGGAGAGGGGGGGGCTGCAGCGCTGAAGCAGCCTTCTGAAAGACTCAGCTCGGCTCGATTGATTCGCCTAGATCCTTAATTTTGCAGGAGTTTTGGAAATCACCGTTTGGTTTCCCCATTCCTTCATGAGCACCAGGCACTGGGGCCACTGAAAAATCAGTGAGTTTGTGGGTGGCGTTGCCCATCCTCTTCCATTTCAACCGCAGGTGTTAGCAGGAGGGTCCCAGCACGCTCGCAGTGCAGCAGCGGTGTTGTACGGCCGAGCTCCAGGCACTGCAACGGCGCAGCCCCTCGCCCACAGCCCTGGGATTTACTGTACCAGGCTGTGACCACACAGCCCCCCTGCAGCCACGGGAGCTCGGGGGGGTTACCGCAGCAGACACCTCTCCATATGCATGTTTTGCATTCTCCATTCGAGGTCTCAGGAGCTGCTGGGGAGAAGCCCAAGTCGCATGGGGCAGACTGAGGGTGGCCAGCCGAAGGGCTTGGGTAAGCTTGAGGGCTGGCAAGGGCAAACCTATGGGGGGCTTCATCCCTCAAACGTGGGAGTCGGATGGGATGCCACAGCAGCATCCTCAGAAAATTAGGGCAGGGGCAGAACTGGTCTGTGCGTGGCTTGGCTGGCCAGGGTTGCAAACGGCTCAGTGTTTTTGCAACCCGATGAGTCGACGTTTTTGCAGACTGCTGAGCAACGGTTTTCCAACCTGCTGAGTCGACCATTTAAAAAAAATGCCGTACCAGCATTTTCTCACATTGCCGAGTAAGCCTTTTCGGCCACTGAGTCAGCATTCCCTCCATCGCCCGAGCCACAGGCCCCTCTGCCAGCAGGCAGGGAGCACCGAAAAGGGCAGAAGAGCCCCTGGTCATGGTGCAGGGGAGTGGGAAGCACCCGCATGGACCCTGAGGGCTTGCTCAGGCATCTATCTTTACACCCAGCAAGGAGGACGCCCCATGTTAAAGCACCCCGAGGTCAGGTCCCCTCCGCCTGCTGTGTGCTCCCTGCTGCCTGCAGGGATGGGGCACAACACTGGAGGGATGTGGCTGGCCCAGAAACATCACCCGGAGGCATCAGGAGCCACATGGCTCCCGACGGACGAGCCATGGGCATTGCAGGCCAGTGTCCACTGCATCGGCACCCCCGGGTACCCAGGCGGGAGGAGAGCGAAGAGGAAACATCAGCAAGAAACTGGGAGGACTCTGCAAGGCACTCCTGGGGACTGGCTCTTTTTTATTATTTTTAATTTATTTCTTTTTAATAAAGGCTAATGAGGTAGAATTACAGGAAAGATATAAGTCACTAATTGGCGAATCGTTTTTCAGAGCTTTGCCAGACGGGTCATTTCGTTATGAAAACATTACAGCCAGGAGCCGGCGTAGGAAATTTCCAAGCGGCTGTGCTGACTGGATGGAAAGAAAAACATCTCGCAGCTCAGATGTCTTCTTGGAGAAAGGGCAGATCCCCGGGATTTTTCCATCCTCGGCAACGCTGCCGAGCTTCCTGCAAGTCCCCTGGGTTCCCCCCGAGTCACACACGGGACCCTTCCTGGGGGCAGGCAAGGGCCCGGCACCCGCCGGGAATGGCACCGCAGGGCAGGGGTGCGGGATGGATGGACAGACACCCCCAGGATGCTTTCATGGGATTCCTGTTCCCCCAGGGCAACAGACGGTTGCAGTGGGAGATTCATGGGAGGATCTTCCCCATGGGAAAAAAAACTGGGAAAAAAAAATAAAATCTCCAAAAGTCAGTCCTCCCCCAGCCAAAATGCCTCGATGTAAGGTATTGGGATTTGGTTCAGACCATCAAGGTTTGGTTTGAAAGCCATGGGCTTGTTGCAACAACCAGGCTGCTCTGCTTCCCCTCCTTATTTCAGCTCTCAAAATTGACTTATTTTAGTCTAATAGTTTAGTTTAATAGACACCATGCTGCCAGGCAAGGGGAGCAACATAACCACCAGCCATAGCAAAAAGTGCCACAGACACAGCCATAAATAAATGGCAAGGCAGCTAAAGTGGGCTACATGGCTCCTTGAGCTGCCCAAAAGGGTGGGGGGATCCCTATGGAAACCACGAGACACGTGGTCGCCTGTCCCCTCCATCCCACTGCAACGTGCATGGCTGCTGCATGGGACCCATCAGGCTCATCTGCCATGAATGAAGCAACTGAGCATGGAAATGCAGCCAGAGCGGCTTCTTCTCACACCAGTCCCCACCATGACTGGGGGCTGGGTGAATGGAAAGGTGCCCGAGAAGGAGGGTGCAGCCTGCATCCCCTGGGAGCGGGACCCCTCCAGGGATGCACAACCTGGCCGAGCCCCAAGGAGACTTGAGGAGGATGGAGGAGCCATGGCCATGAGCCGCAATTCCTCCCGGCGAGACGTGAGATGCAGCATTTCCCTCCCCGGAGCATCAAGTCCAAGCTTGGAGCGGGGGCCGGCAGCTTTCAAGTAAAACAGTGGATTAGGCTTGGCCGCAGACCCAGAATCCCCATTTCATGGGAAATCTCGTCATCTCACTCGCCGGGTTTCGTCCAAATTGGAATGAAATATTAAAATACAAAATTTGACTCTGGACAATATTTTCAGTGGGGGAAAAAAAACCCAACACAACAATTTTGGTTCGGCTGGCACAGTCCCACGCYAGCATTAGCCTTTCTCTACCAATACAATCCAAACGCCCAGGAAGGTTTGAAGGATGGAGTCTTCACCCTGACTGAGATAAACTGCTTCACTGGCTACTATTTTCTCCCTGAATTTCATCAAATCTGCACTTCCTGATGGCAAAACTTTCTCCCTGGGGAAATCAAACTGGCTTTTGTGGAGAAGTGATGGGTAGGGGACAAGCTGCCGGGGCACCCTCTGCATGGCGGCTTTGTGCTCCCTGGGGCGGAGGACATGGCGGAGCAGGGAAGGAAAGGTGCAGAGGACCAGTCTGCGCTGCTCCCCGCCCTCCTGCCCCAAACCCATCCTTGGCGGCCGTGGTGGCTCCCAGGAAACATCTCAGCCACAACCGCCCAGCCGCTCTCCCCCAGCCTGAACACTGGCTTGTGCACCATGGAGCAAAGCCTGACTCCAGCTTCCCCATGGGCTCCCGCTCTCCTCCGCAGTGCCGTCTGCCCCCAGAGCCCTTTCCCTTCCCCATCCCCACCAGACCCGAGCYGCAGGGCAGAGCCTTGAACTCTCCCTCGGAACGGGAGGAGGAGCRCAGGCAGCCTCCGGCCCTGGCTCCTCACTCCCAGCTGGCTCGGCCTCGAAGCCCTGATGCAAACCAGAGCAATCCAGGGGCCGGTTCCCAGAAGAGGGATAAGGAGCAGGAAGAGGAGCATTAACTGCCGCAGGGCCCCAGGGGCGAGCAAAGGCATGTCTTGTGATGGAGCATCTTGGGCAGACTGGGGTGCCAGGAGGGCAGGGGCCAGGATGTGCCCCTCCAGCCCGCGGATGCTGTGGGGGTGGCAGATAAACCTCTCCCTGGGCTCCGGCATGGGGTCCTGGGAGAGATCCCAGCTTTTCAGGCTGCTGTCACAGGTCTCTGCCCAGGCRAGGCACTCGCTAGCCACAAGCCTGCTTCAAGCAGAACCGGCGCTGGAACGTTTCCCAAACCTTTTCCCTTTCCTCCCACTTTCAAGGGAAGGGGCTGGATGGGTGCGCTGGGAGCAGAGCCAGCCCTCCCGCCCCAGGCAGGTGCTGTGCACGCTCCCGTGGCCACTCTGCCAAAGGAAACACAAACATCCTACCCAAAGAAAGCACTTTTCATCAGCAACACAGGTTCCCATTTTTGCACAGGACCGGCCTGTTCTGGGCAGCTTTCCCCACCGCACCGCCGGGCTGAGCGAGAGCCCGGCCGAGCTTTCCGGGCTGGACTTCGGCCAGAGCCGCCCCTCCCGCCCCATGTTAGATCCACTGAAACCAGTCACYGCGACCATGTTCGAGATCTGGAGAGGGTTTAAACTGGCCTGATGTGAGACACTTCAGAGTTAAAGGGATTTAACCCAGCCTGAGAGTCCCTCCTGTCCTCAGCGTGGGAGCTGGGGATGTGGGTCCAGGGGGATGTGGGACCTGGGGATTTGGACCCAGGAGATTTGGGACCTTGGGATGTGGGATCTGGAGGATACAGGACCTGGAGCATGTGGGACCCYAATTGTCCTTGCTTCTGGCAAGGGGAACTTTGGCCAAACCTGGGTGTCCCCAGCCCTGCAGAGATGATGAGCCCCCGTACCTAGAAGCAGCTGCTGGAGGGAAATTCCAGTTTCATGGAGTAGTGCAGCTTACGAAATAGGCCAGGACAACAAAAATAGTTTAAAAAAAAAGTGTAACTTTGGCTGAAAGTTTGGGAAGACATGAGGAGAAGACAGGAATTGGGGCGGAAGAGGGGGTGAGCAGGAATGTAAGGGCACTTGGCTGCACATCACTCATGGAATAAATAGCTCCGGGTGTTTTATACCTGCCCTCAGTGGCGGGCGGCTGGGGGAGAGGAGCAGCAGCGGTTCCTCATCCTGCTCCTCTGCGGCCATCAAAGCGCTGCCGCTGAGCCAGAGCCGGGCCGGTCCCCGCCGGCCCCTGGCACCTGCCCCCGGCAGAGCCACCATGGCGGCGGAGCGCAGCCTCCCGGGCTGCTGGCGGGAGCGAAGTCCACAGGGGCAAACGTGAGGCCAAGGCCCCGGGAACAAAGCGGCCTTTCACTGCAGTGGCTTGGCCAAAGAAACCGGGGAATATTTCTGTCCAAGGGCTTCCAAACGGCACCTAGCTTTGATCCCAGGCACGGGGCAGGTTGTTGGGGTTTTTTCTTTCCTTCTCCATGTTGCTCTTATTTTTTTCTTCCTACTTCAAGGCATAATTTTTGTGAGTGTTTATAATTTCTAAGAGAAATTTCTTGCTGCTCTGGGAAGGAAACCTGTTGCTGGGAGCAAGGTGCAGGCAACGCACGGCCCCTTTACCCACCATGGCTTTCCCCCGCAGAGCGAGGCTTCAGCTGCCCCTTCTGCCAGGCATTTCGGGTGCAGCACCGCAGCGTGTGGCTCCCACAGCCCTTCTGAGGACACGGCACCCCTCCTTCGCACCCAAGGGTCCTCCCGAGGGAGAGAAATCCCTCCCCCCGGGGCTCACTGCAGGCGCAGGTGTCCATTACCATCATTTTCAGCTCAGAGGCTGGTTTCTGAACCTGTCTGATAAATCAGAGCCTCGCTCAGGGTGGGAAACCCAAACAGCTCCAGGGCTGTGCACCTTCCTCCCAAACCATACCCCTTCCAGAAGACCCGGGAGCTTGCACGCTTAGGTGGCCTTTCAAACCCCCCAGACGATGAGGACGAGCATCTTCCTCCTGACCAGCCCCCAAACCTGCTGGATTTCCAACCAGTTTTTGTGTCACCTGTCTAAAATCTACTCCCCCACCCCAAACACAGAGGGAGGGGATGGGCCACCCCCCAAGCTGAAGCCATGCCCRGCCCGGGGCTCTCACCTCCCGCAGCACGAGGGAGGGTCCCCATGAGCCCCTACACCCACACGGCATGGGGCGCACGTGACACCCCCGGCAGGGTGGGCAGGCCAAGCCTCCCCCGTCCGCTGCCCACATCCCAAATATTTTTAGGCAGCAGGAAACGCGCCTTCGCTGCCGCCAGCCTCCAGCGCAGGGATGGGAGGAGACGGATGGGATGGAGAAATGGAGTCAGCCCTGCGAGGCCACCGCTGCCCTGTGAGCCGGTGGCCAAGGGAATAAAACCACCCCCCTCCTCCCCCTCCTCCTCCTCCTCCTCCTCCTCTTCCTTCTCTTCCTCCTCTTCCTCCTCTTCCTCCTCCTCCTCCTCCTCCTCCTCCTGGCCCCACCAGCCGCCTTCTGACGGATGTTGCCTTTGGACAGGACCCTCTTGCAGCCCAGCTGCCGAGAAAATGCTGCGGCGAGGTCCGTGCGCCAGTGGGCCATCTGGAATCCATCGCCAGCTGCGCACAGGGATGCTGGCCAAACCCCGGCCCTGCCCGCTGCTGGCAGCACTTTGCTTTCTAGGGGAGCACCTGCGGGTGCAAAGGGGTCCCCCTGCTCCCCGGCACCGGCATCCAGTTAGAGACTCTGCTGTGCCACCGGCAGTGGCTGGGGAGGGGAGCGGCCGCCCCACTGCCACCACGGTGCACACAGGATCAGGGAACCACAAACGGCAGCAGCCCGGGCCAGCCCCATGCTGGGAGAATGGTGCTTTATCCCCCTGCTGAGGGACGGGTTGGTGCCTCCGTAGTGCAGGACATGGAGGATGCTCCTTGCCAGCTCGCTGGGAGGAGCGGTGGGTATTCCCCGGGTAGAAGTATGCCGCTCGCCCTCCAGCTGGTTGGTGCCATGGGTCCCAGGYGTGCCGTGGACCAGCCGCAGCTCCAGGAGGCTGGAGCAGCCCTGATGCGCTGGGGCAGGGATGAGCCGTGTGATGGAGCTCCAGGCACCGCAGGGCATTTTCCAGCTCTGCCACTGCATTCCCGAGCATCCTCAGGCACATCCCCGCAGCCCTCCCCTCTTCTGACCCATGAGCCTCGACACTATTTGGGGCTCATCCCCCTCTCCCTGAGCAGCATATGCCCCATCCAGCAAACAGACCCTGAAGGAGCATCATCCCCCTGTACCCACGGGTGCAGCGCCTGCCCAGAAAGCCCTGCTGTTCATCCATCCCTTGGGCTGTCCGCAGCCCCCATCAGGGCAAGCCAGCYGTGGAGCTTCGCCAGCGCCTGGCCAGCATCCCCGGAGGGCTGGGGCAGTTCTGGCGGAGCCCCTGCCCTGCTCCCCCGGGGAGGAGGAATCGGGGCAGGTTGAGCTGGATTGCCCTGAATTCAGGGTGCGCCTGCACACACGTGTGCATGTCCTTCCCCCGCGCAGGACGGCCCCGGCAGGCAGAAAAGGAGCGCCAGCCCAGCTCCGACTGCAATCTCACACCGGCTCAAACTGCCAATCCCCAAAGACCCAAAAAAATTCACACTTGGTCTCTTGATCGATTGAATATTGCTCCCGTCCCATCACCTGTGCCCACCCCTCCAGCGCAAGGATGGAAAAGCAGGGCCGGAACGCGAGCGTCCCACAAACAGGAGGGGTTTTCCTGGGTGCAAGGTGGGGATTTTCATAAAAACAGAAAGCCTCGCACCGCTGGCTGCATGGGCAGTGCTGGCCTGACTCCAGCGGCTGGAGATTTTCCTGAGGAAGAGGAAAAGTGGGGCCTCCATCCAGCTGCAAAACATCTGGGTGGGCTGCTCATGCCCCCCAGCCCGCTCAGGCAGCACAGCGCGGGCAGGGCAAGGGCTCGGGCTGCTCCGCGGTGCTGCTCCACCACCATTTCCTTGCATTTAAAGGCTTACATCCCAAGCGAAGTTTTCCTTCCCATGACAGCAGCCGCGGCCCCGCAGCTTTCTGCTGGATGGCGTCACATCTGGCTGAAGCCTTGGGAAAGAGGCGAGGGGTTAGAAATTCCTCCTGGCCCAAAGAGCTTCATGGCTAAAGCAACTGCGAAAGTCGGCACATGGAAATACAGGGGCTGGGGGAACATGGGGGGGGCACAAGGGGCTCCTGCTCCCCTCCTCATCCTCTTAATAGCCTCATCTTTTTAATAGAGAAATAGGGAAAGCTGGCAGCGTTGGGGAGTGGCGTGGTCCGCCCGCCCCGGACGAGCATCCACTGCTGCCATGGGAATGTGCATCCCCAAGCAGCCCCGCAGGCAAACCCAGCGGCACCAGCGGGGTAAAGGAGCGCCCTAATTAATGACAGCTCCAAAACTAACGAGCTGGCTCCAGAATCTGCATCAACTTCCCTAATGACAGGTAAGGGCAGGAGGGAGGCAACAGGAGCCCGTTTGCTTTTAGAATCACTGGTGAGCAGCTGAGCGGGTGTGCTGGTTTTGGCTGGGATAGAGTTAATTTCCTTCACAGTAGCTAGTGTGGGGCTATGGTTTGGATTTGTGCTGGAAACAGTGTTGATAACRCAGGGATGTTTTCGTGATTGCTGAGCAGTGCTTACACAGAGTCAAGGCCTTTTCTGCTTCTCACACCACCCCACCAGCGAGTAGGCTGGGGGTGCACAAGAAGCTGGGAGCTGACCCCAACTGACCAAAGGGATATTCCATACCATATGACGTCATGCTCAGCATATAAAGCTGGGGGAAGAAGAAGGAAGAGGGGGACGTTCGGAGTGATGGCGTTTGTCTTCCCAAGTAACCGTTAGGCGTGATGGAGCCCTGCTTTCCTGGAGATGGCTGAACACCTGCCTGCCGATGGGAAGTAGTGAATGAATTCCTTGTTTTGCTTTGCTTGCGTGTGCGGCTTTTGCTTTCCCTATTAAACTGTCTTTATCTCAACCCATGAGTTTTCTCACTTTTACCCTTCTGATTCTCTCCCGCATCCCAACCGGGGGAGAGCGAGCGAGCGGCTGCATGGGGCTTAGTTGCCGGCTGGGGTTAAACCACGACAGAGGGGAAGTGGCCCAGAGTAGCACAGCAGCAAACCTGGGGCTGGAAACCGTTAGAAGCACATGTTAATCTTCTCCTTTTCAACTCCAGCAAAGCGGACGTGGCTGTTGGAGGACGAGAGGATGGGGATGGGAGGAAATGGGCTTTTAATGCCGCCCTGTTTCCAGAAGGCGCCCGTGCTCTGCTCCAGTCTGTTTTTCTTGGGGACTGATTAAAACTGTTCAAACATCCTCAGCAGAGCCAGCGGTGCGGTGAGCAGGAGTCCGGGCTGGGGAGTGCCAGCCCCGGCAGGGTCCCGCTTCAGGTGTCTGCCTGTAAAGCCAAAAATCGCAGCCGAGGGTCAGGGGAAGGTGCTGCCCTGGCACCGGGGCTGGGAGGGAGCAGGGTTGTGCGATGCAGGACTGCAGGATGAAGCCCCAGCAGCTCAGCTCTGGGCTCACACCAGGACAATTCTGCACATAGATGGCAATCCCTGGAAGCTGCGTCTTCCTGGGAACACCGCTCCTGCAATTTTTATTCACGAACATCCATCTTTTCAGGGCCCTGGGTCCATCCCTTCCCGTTCCCTGTTGGAAGCAAAGGCAGAGCCGGAGGCCCCGCTCCATCCCCCAGCCCCACTCCCTGCAAAGCCGCTTCTCTCCTTCCTTCGCTCCCCCATCAGTAATTGGGAAGGGCTGGGGCTGAGGCAGCTCTTCCCCAAAGCCACCCCGGGCACTTCGGAGAGACACCGGGATCAGCTGTGGTGGTGCATTCCTACCCCCCGCTCTCTTAGGCCACTCTATGATCTCAGAAACTCCTGATAAACTTTGGCCTTTGTGTAATGAGCTGGGCGGTGAAGTGTCCCTTGGCTGTACCCAGAACTCTTGCATGGCTGAAGTGGGGGGAACAGCACTGACCGTACCAGAACTCCTGCTACCTAGCCCGGGTGGGGGACGATTGGGGATAATTTGTCATCTCCCTGACACCCCTATCTGAGTTGTAACTGAGTGGAACGGCACCGCTGTTGCTGAAACCACCACCTCGGACTGTGGCCAGTATAGAAGTTTATGGATGACTAAAGCCATTCATCTTGCGACCCTACAAACAGCGGTCCTGAGTGAGACCCTTTGAGCTCTCCTGGACCGCAGCGGGCTGCGCCCAGAGTCTCCCTCTGAGCCGGACGCCTCTCAGAGCTCTCAGACTCTCGAGTCTGTGATATTCAGCCCGTCAGGACCTGGGCTGAAACGCTCCTCAGCCGAGACACTCCYCGAAGCTCCACCCTTCGCCCGTTGAGAAATGCCAAGACATTTAGCATATTTCAYGACATTCGAGGGGAATTTTTAACAGGTACCTTTATCTAGCTTTAGGCCTTTGTAAATTTATTTAGCTTTGAGCTCTTATGTGTAAATTGATTTAGATCTTATGTGTTAGGTGTATGTGTTTGTGTGTATTGATTTAAACAATAAGGATAACCTGTAATCAAGTCACTTCAGTAGTTGTAGTAAACCTGATTAATCACTTTGTAACTGCTAAATTAGTCAATGACTAAGTGTTATTACAATCTTACAATCTATCTCAAAACTGTGAATGAACTTTAAATTGCTGCTAGACACCTATCATCGCTTCTTAGGCATAAACCGTTGCCCAGGTCTGAGACTAGGGGTAGATCCAGCCGCACCTAGGCTCCTCTCTGAGAAGGAGTTTAGAGAGCAAGGGGGTCTGCTCTGAACCTCGTGACTCAACGGGAGCGTCTCCCTTACCCTTTTGTCCTCAATCTCTGTATAAATCATTCCAACTCAATTCTGACACGATTTTCCCTGGGTATGCTTAATCCATGTAATAAGTAATGGAGTGGACCTTGCCATCGAATTCTGATAAGTCGCGCTTTTATGAATTTCTATTAAAATCACTTTTGCTGATACCTTTGCTGGTGATTCTTTAAGTGGCCTCAAAACCACTCATTCACGACATCAGCACAATGTTTTCGCCAGCTGCCACCCACGAGCTAGACCCAAAGCCGTGGGAGGGTGCAATGCAGAAGCAGCAGAGGCTGGAGGGCAGCGTAACAGCCCCGGGTGCTGCTGCTCTTCAAGCAAAAGCCATTTGGGCAGGGGCAGGCACTGGTTCCCAGTTAGGCAGGTGGCACCGAGAGCTGGGACAAGGGCTGGCTGCGGCACCCAGCTCCCGGGAAGGGCTGGGGATTTGCAGCCAGTAGCATCCCTGTGGGCTCATTTTGATGCTTCCCCCTCCTGTCCAGGAAAATCTGACCAACACAGTTTTTCACCACCCAGGGTTTTCCCATGGAGGGAAAGCGGCGGAAAGGACTACATGAAATTTTATATTCTGGCTGGAAAACTTTCCGCACGACGAAGCCTTTCCTGCAGAGCCACGCAGCCAACCCTGTGCCATCCGGTCTCAGCCCAGCGCTGCCGTGGGCAACTGAGCCACTCGCCATGGCGTGAACCCCAGGATGATGCTCCACAGTACTGTGCGCCCCACCAAGACCCCAGGCAAACATCTGCAGCAGATGTGGGGCTCTGCCCCCTGCAGCGTGTCTCCCTTCTCCAGCCAGTCCAGCCGCCCCAGGGGAGCATCCCGCGTTGGCAGAGTGAGGAGGTCCAGGGCACTGGGACCACACTGCCAAGGGGAAACAGAGGCAGGGAGCGGGGGAAGATGTGCAAACCCCCTGGGTTGTGCCTCAGGTGTCAGGATCCGGCCCCAGAGAGGCCACAAGCTCAGGAGCCCAGCAGGGAGATGGATGGTGCAGAGAAGAGCCAGCTTAGAGGGTTAGTGCCTGGCTCGGTCCCAGGGACTCGGCTCAGGCTGGGAGATTAAAGGCAGTGAGCTGGGCTCATTTAACTGGGAATGTAACCCTCTGCTGCTGGTGACCTGGGAGGGCAGCACCTTTCCCAGAGACCTTCCCCTCCAGGATTAACGGGGGTTGCCAGAGCAAAGCCCAGACTTATTCCCAGCCCAGCGAGACCTGTGTCCTCACTGACAGCAGTGGGGGCGGCTTGGTCATGCGCTTTGAAGGACCCCAAGGGAAACCCCTCCGGCATGCTGCCCCACCACTGCACTGCCTGCAGAGCCTCCCAGGAGCCAGCTTTGGGGGGAATCCAGCCTTTTAGTAAAGGGAAAGAGGGGGCTGCTGACCAAAGAGGAGTTTGCAGCCACCAGGTCCGTGGGTTTAGTCCATCCTCTCCTGCATCCCTCCCTGCTGGCATCCAGTGCTCTTGCAAAGGGGCAAAACAGAAATATGTACATGTATGTATTAGAAATGCAAGACGATGCTGAAACCAGCAGCCAGAGCCATGGTGCAACTCAGGCTTTTACCCAATTGCCCCACTGAGGGACCGCAGAGCCTGATGAAGCTGCCATGGGTTAAACATTGCCTGACCCACTGCCCCAGGGGAGCACCAGGGAGAGCCAGGGATGCTCCCGGGTGAGATTTGGGGGAGCAGGATGCTCTCCCAGCCCAACCCCACTGAGTTCAATGACAGCCCTGCACATAGGAGCTCCCTGGGCAGTGGCGTGGGAGAGCATCCCACTGCCGGAGAGGTTCCCAGCCAGCCCCGGCCTGAGGAAACCACAGGTATTTCAGACCAGAGAGGGGAAGGGGAGGAGGGACGAGTTGCACGGGAAAATGTAGCAGCTTGTGGRTGCTCCTGTCCTGGGGCATCACCATCCCTGGCACGCAGCACCCCGTCTCCCATCTTGCACACCTCAAGACCAGCAGGACCGATGCTCCCTGCCTCACCGCTGGCCCTCTCCACACCAGCTTAACCCCCACGTCACACAGCACTCCCACGCCAGGCCRTCCCTGGCAGCCCACCATCACGCCRAGGTCCCGATTAGGGCCCGTGCGAATAAGCTGGCCAGCGGCGAGGCTGCTCCCGTGGCTGGAGCTCAGGGGAGGCTGTTCGGGGGAGCCCTCTGACGTGGGCACAGCTTAGTGGGATTAGTGGGCAGACGGACGTGACTGTGAGGCAGTCGCCTGGTGCTAATTAAAGAAGGGATATATTTAGGCACCCAGTTATCCCCTGCATTTCACTTATTTTTAGTTCCCAGGCTGCCGAGCCGGCGTGGCACATGGGGAAGGGCACGGCCACGGGGCAGGATGGAGCCATCCCTGGCTGGTGCTTCCCATCGAGGGCTGGAGGGGCAGGGGGGGACCACGGCCCCATGCCCTGGCTGGCACTGAGCCCCCGTGGGAAGGAAACCTCTGTCCCCACCAGCTGCAAAGGAGGAGGAAGCTTTTTTTTTCCTCCCAGAAAGGCAGGAAAACAGGTTTCAGGGAGCAATAGGAGCATCCCTGCCCAGTCCCTGCCCTGGATCCATCCACGAGTATCTGCCACCACCCTGACCCCCATCCAGGGTTGAAAACGGCCCTTTTTGGCATCACCCAGCACAAAGCGCTGCTTGTGCAGGGTGGAGGCAGCTCCCCCGTCCCTCGGAGACCCGTCCCTCTGCGGTGGCGCTGGCCGGGCAGCAATGCCACCGGTCCCCATCCCTTCCCTCGTTCCCCCTCTGCCCCTCAGTACAGCAGGAGCGTGTCCTCCGAATGTGGCTGAGACCCCTGAGAAACAGCAGCTAGGACAGAGCCCAACACCCCCCCAGCCCTTGTGCCCTCCTGGGCAAGAATAGCCAGTTAGTGCCATCCATTTCCTCCTTTGCTACATTCCCACAAGGACTCTGGGATTTGATTTTTTGAGAGTTTTGGGGKTTTTTTTTCCCTTTTCCAGCATGAATTATTGATGAGGTCGCTGCTAAGCTTTCCCCCCGTGCCGCCTGGCTGCCGTGCTTCCCTGCTGGAGCAGAGGGTGGGGTGAGGGAGTAAATCAAAATAACAGAATAATTAATGACCCAGGGAGTTGAAATCCAGCTGAAAGCCGAGCTGCTCCAGCTGGCCCCAGCAGTGGGGAGGTCGTATCCGGGTGCACTTTTGTGGGAGGGTATTTTTGGGGAAGGGCAGACAAACACAAAATAAAGAGGTGATGGCGAGTTAGCATCTCCCTCCCTCTCCAAAGGGCTGCTGTGTGGGGTGATGCTGGCAGTCGTGCCAGTGCAATTCCCATCAGATCCCAGGCCCGTCCCCCCAGGGTTGGCCCTGGATAAAGCTGGGGGGGGTCTGTTACAGGGCAGCACCCTGAAATGCAGCTGCAGCCCCTGCCATGAGCCAAGCACAAGGACTAATATGTCCCCACGTCCCCAGGGCTYGTCACCAGCTCTAAGCCCCGATGCTGCCATGAGGTTCCTGGCCACCACGGAGCCGAGCAGCATCCAGGGGTGGCCCATCAGGTAAAGCCTCTCCCAGAGCAGCGAGGCTGGGCAGGTCGGACTATCACTCAATAAATTTCAGCYGGAAAAAAACCTCCAATTTTTTATTTATTTAAATCCCTTGACTCCAGGAGCCAGTGCCCTGCACCCTTGAGCCTGAGGAGAGCGGCTGGGGCTGTGCAGGGCTGTGGGCTCCCATCACCTCGGCCACGGCTCACCCCGGTTCCCTGCTGCCCATCAGAATTAGCCAGCCTGTTTGAGTGGGTTTACGATAATCATCAAATAACTGGTTCCTTGACAGCATGTCAGGCTGAGAAGACTGACTGAGCCCTCGTTTGCTGATTGCTAATTAGCTTAACATTCCTAATCCCTCATTAGCGACTATGAAGTAAGCTCTGAAATATGAGGTCAGCCCTAATCAGCCTTTAAAATATAAAGCCCACTGGCACGTGATGGAGGTGGCAGAGAGGGGGGTGGCTGCAGGCCAGCCTGGAGGGCTTCCATGGTTGGGGGGCGGTGAGGCTACGCAGAGCAGAGCCAGATGTGAAGGGTTAAACCCCATGGGGCCACGGACATCTGCACATCACCCCAAATCTCAGCCCCCCCACACTCAGTGCACATCCCGGCTCCACGCCGGGCGCAGGCAGTGGCGTTTGGAGTGACAGCACATGAGATGTCCCAGGTCCCTCTCAAGTCCCATTCCTTGCTGTGCCTGGCTGGACGTTCACCCCCAGGGCTCGCAGCATTCCTCTGCCGCACCAAAACCTCTCGCTTTGCCCCCTGCAACCATGCTTTCCTGGCTGGAAAGCCCCAGACGGGCCATCCTACAGACAGGGACCCTCATGTCCCCAAGGACTGGCAGCAGGAGGGATGGAGGAGCAATCAACCCCGGTAAATACCCTCGGTAATTAGCACCATGTCCCTGCTCCAGGGCTCTCCGGTGGGGAGGGAGGCAATGGGGTTTAATGGGGTTTTAGGGTAGGTTTTAACTCTGGTGAGCTGAATGTGTCCAAGCGGGGACGACAAGTCCAGGGTGACGCATGTGACACCCCTGGGACAAATCCCAGGCAGAAGCACCCGCAGGCGAGGCTGACCTGGCCCCACTCCCCACTGTGTCGGAGGGACCGTGAGCCACCAGCTGCCGGCGACGCTGCCACGTGCCGGCCCCACGCTCCCACCGCCGTCCCCACCGGCTCTCCCCCGGCCCCGCGGGGTTTGGGCAGGGGCTCTGTGCCGTGTAGCTGTGGTTTGGTCCAGCTGCCCTGCCTCAACCCTGCCTGCCAAAGCCTCCAGCCTTCTTGTGCCATTTCTTGCAGGGGGCAGCTGGGCAGCACCCCGCACCCAAGGGTGGCTACAACCCCCCCCGGCGTGTCCCCCCCCTCACGGGCTGCTGCTGCCTCATGGCACTGGGGGCAAACCGGCCCCCGGGCTGCAAAGCCTGCAGGGTCTGGGGGCCTGGAGCTGCTGCTGCTGTCAGGGGCAGACCCAGCGGTCCAGGCAGCGGCTGTGGCGGGATGGGGACAGCCCCACGGCTGCAGGACATGGGCGGCCGCCAACCCGACCGTGCCAGGCAAGGCCAGAGGAGAGAAGTCCCCAGGAAGARGTAGAGGAGCAATGCCCTGAGAGAGGCTGGTTCTGCCAGTAAAGCCCTAATTTGAAGCAAAATGCATTGAATTTTTTTTTTTTAATGCACACAAAGGCAGAATAAACTCGTCCTCTCACACCGCTGACAGGTATTATTGGGCATCACCTGCCCAGTAACAGCTTTCCAGGTCCAGCCTCTCCCCAAACCAAGCGGGAATCAGCACTTTGCAACCCAGTTCCCCTCTTAGCTGCCCCCGGCACCTGGGCTGGGGTCCGAAATCGCACATGTCGCTCTTCTGGCAGCCTGGCTGTGAGGAAATAGCCTGGGCCAGTCTGGTCTCACCTAAACCCATGTGAAGTCAGAGCCGTAAGCTCACAGGAGCATCACGCACTTCACTGGGGCAGCACAAACCCCCCCAGCCCCGGGGACATGTCCCTCGCTCAGCCCAACCCGACCCACCTGCCCCACACGCTGCAGGGCTGAAGGATGCTGCAAAACCTCCCGGGGGGTGACCCTTTCCCTCCGGCAAGGGCAGCCCCCCACCCACAAGGCCACCCAGCTCCCCAAAAAAGGGGGAAAAGGCTCGCAGAGGTGACAAGCCCCGATCCCCCCTGCTCGCAGGGCACAGCAAGCGCTGCTGCTGCAGATGCCAGGTTTTGATGGGGCCACGAGTCGTCGTTTGGTGAATCCGACAGCAATTCCAGCTGCGGTTTCCATTCGGGGCAGGCGGTCAACAGCGGGGGGGCCGAGCACCCGCACAGATTGTTTTGGCTTTCCCCACTAATTCCCATCTTCAGAATTCCTGGTAAGCTGCAGGCAGCCTGGCTGCCGGTAGCGGGTCTTCGCCCACGTGCGTGCTGTCATTCAGGAGGAAAATGGCCCTTATTTGTTGCGGCTTAATCCTCTGGGAGAATAAACTGCTGTGGACTAAAAGCAATTTATTTCTGAGTGGGGGAACCTCTAAGGAAGGGCTGCGGACTTTAAACTTAACCCTAATTAAACTCTAGCTAGTAAGTCTTAAAAAAGGAGAGAAACTGGATGTTGCCATGAAGATGTGATTTGAAAAGCTCTTGTTGCCACATCTCTGCTCGGCCCCAAAGAGCAGGACCAGAGCGATGCTCCTGGCCCCCCGTGCCGATGGAGTGTGATGCTCTGGACTCGGGCCGCGGGGCACAGCCAGCCCTTGCTCTGTGCCAGGTCCCTCGCTGCAGGAGGCTTGCCGTGCCGGTGAAAGGCCATTTTGTTCAACGCTACAGGAGATGTAACAGCATCCTTTCGCTGCGCGCTCTGCGCCTCCCATCCCTCTGAGCCGTGCCGTCCCTCTCGGCGTGGGCAGGAGTATCGCTCTTTTATGAATGGACGTCAGCAATGACGAACAGCGGTGCAGCGAAAGGCTGCCGGCAGAGGCACTGCAAATCTCCCATGGACGGAGCTGTGCTTCGCCCCCGATTTCTGCTCGGCAGCTTCTCTGGAGCACAGAGACACGGGATATTTTGAGCATCCTCGGCAACATTGAACAAGGCCGAGTCCAATCCCCCAGACACAAGCATCTCCCCAGCTCTTTATTTCCAAGGACAGGAATAAGCCTTTGAAGGCTTTTCCTTCACAAAGGCAGACCTGCAAACGTTAAAAGCAAAGGGCTGTTTCTGGAAAGGTTTTGGGTGGTATATTATCAAGACAGCTTAAATAACTGGGTGCACAAGGTGGCTACATAGCTCCTGCTGCCTCGTGCCATTTGGCTAATGCCGTACCTGTGCCGCTGGCAGTCGCTGCCCTTTATATTTTATTGTGCACGCAATTCATACACCCATCAGCTATTGTGTTCAATTGTGGTCAGTCGCATCCTCTCCTTGTCTTGCTGTTTTCTTCTGTTGCTCAGCTAAGTTTTATGTCTTATATGTTTTTACCCCTTTAATAAGGACTGACCRTTAGGACCCTGCATTAGCAGGGGCACAGGACACTATATACTTAAGGGACTCTCAGTGGAGGATGGTAAATTCTCGGCTTGAGTTTCAGAGTGGAAAGCTTTGGCTTATCCATACATCTGGCCCGTGGAGCAGAAAATCCCAAATAGTCTGGCAGATTTATTCTGATACCTCCGATACCCAGACACTCTGCAGGCTATTTTCTGCCCTGCCAAGCAGCCGGCTGAGGCGGCGGGGCTGACGGCACAGCCACCCCTGGCGCTGCGGGAGAGCAAGGGGAGACCGAACAAGAAACACACACGAGTTTGAATTTATGTTAAAAAAAAAAAAAAAAAAAAAAAAAAAAATTTATTTTGGAGGAGGATTTTAACATCGACATGCAGGTACAACATGAATAAAAATTATTGCACCGCTATTATGTGGTAATTGTTCAAGTTTCTAAAAACACAGAAATTCCACACTTTCTCTTATCTAGCTAAGTGCTGAGTGACACAGCTCAGCGGAGCCCAGCTCAAGAGGTGCTCTCACAGCCACCTGGATATGGTAATCGAACACAACGTAAACACACACTTCTGTCAAATCTTCTACTAGAAGTACAGAATTATCCTTCACATCCAGTAAGAGAAAACCAGAGAAAGACTTTATCCTCCCCTCTTCAGAAGAAAAAAAAAAATTAAAATACTCCAAATCACACCTTAATGCAAGTGTGGCAACCAAAACCACTGGTCACTCCTACCCCTTCCCCAGCAAGCGCTCTTTAGTATATTAGCAGCCAAAGGCCCCTGACATTCAGACCCAGGAGTGGCCGTTACAATGCTAAAGTCTAATATTTACAATAAATATCATCCATTTCTCTCAGTTTGCAACAGTAAGAGACAAAGGGAAAAATAACACTGAAATGAGGCATGGGGCAGGAATGCGCTGGCTGGATGCAGGAGCAGAGAGGAGCTGCAGAGGTGGAACCAGCTTTGATGCCGTCATCCCAACACCGATGAGGAGCAGGAGACACATCCAAGCTGACAGAAGAAAACAGGGAAACAAAGCAGGAAAGCAGCATATTTGGATGGTTATATGCACGGCTCGTTCACCAAACGCACACCACACGCACACAACCTCACCTCCCACCTGTCTGACTCAGGGTTATCTACGGAGGCCAAGTTCTCGGCTTGCTGAATGCTTCACTTGGGTACTGCGGGTCCGATCCTGCGCTGGGGAACACACTCTCGCTCTTCACACACAGCTTTTCCACCATCTCATTCCTCCCCGGCACATTTTGCAAGCTTATTTGAGAAGATATTTAAGCAATTCTTAGCAGAGCAAGGAGTAAGTCTTGGTGTATCTACCTGGTTTATTATCAAAATTTTATTAAAAAAGTCTTTTTGCCCAAACTTTTTGCCGAGGTGCACCATATAAATTTGACAGAAGGTGGAACCGGGACGATGGGGCACCTGGCACACTGAGGGAAATTGCAGGACTGACCAGGAGCAGGGGATGCGGGGCTTCACTAGGATGCTTTCCTGGTAACGCTGTCTGGCTTTGGCTTCCAAACAACCAGGGTTTTTTAAATTGCACTGGTCACTTTCTCTACCGAAGCTACAAAAGAGGCAATGAAACACATACCTCACCTCTTCTTTGGCCAATTCAGGCAAAAGCAGCAAAAGCTGTGACATAGGAAGTTTTTTCACTCCTCTTTTTAGGCGTAAGAGAGGATAACTCTGCAATCCAGCGCTGGAACCACCAGCTGCAAAGGGAGGGAGTCAGCAGCTAATACAGCTGGTACCTTCAGAGGCTCCCACCCCAACCTGCGTGGGATGAGCCAGGTTACCCAGCCTCTCTCCTAAGAGCGGTGGTTGGTTCTCCCCTTAGGATTTTTAACTGCAGAGCCCTTCCTGGATGCCCCAGAAGCACGCTCTCAGGAGAAGCTGTGTCCCCACAAGGAGAAGGAAACGGGGACCTGCCACCCAGGGAACAGCCAGGTCGGACCATGTCCTCACGCAACTCTGGGCTCACTACTTTATTGATACAGAGACTTCCATCTCGCCAAGGTTAGGTGCTCTCAGGAGATAAGCTTGAGGCTTGTCTTTGTAATTACCACAGACTTAGGATGCTGAATCAATTTTTCACTATTCCTGTCCATTTTATCATATACTGTACTGCCAATCGGACCTTGTTTCTCAGCAATTTTTTAGTAGATCAACCCATCGAGGAGAAAACCAGCCAGGTAAGTACCAGATCCTGCCAAGTCTGTTCCTTACTTGCTATTGCTCCAAATCAGCACAGAATGATGCTCATCAACAGAAGTGCTTTGAGAGGCTGGAGATACCCAGGACCCTGACAAGGCAGTGGAAATACTGCGGTTTATAATTGCAAACCAAGTGTATACGAGTAGCCTATGAATTCCAGGAAAAAGAGCAAAGAGACAGCACAGCAGACTCTGCTCTCAATACCGTCACAGCAAGATTTATTAATGTGTTATCTGGGAGCGTTGAGGCTTTGGTTAGTATATTAACAACACCATACATGTTCACACAGACACACGGAGTAAACACTGATTTAAACATGTTAAAAAAAAAGCTCAAACCAAACCAAAACTTGGTCCAGAAATGAAATTCAAGCAGCCAAAACCAATATAATGGGGGAAACAATGGTTACACAGAAAGAAGCAGGGTGAGATTCCAGAGATTTTTGTGATTTGTGGATTGAGCTGAAATCAAGTTGAAAGAGATGGAGAAAATATATTCCTATATAAAAACATATTTGCATTTAGGAGAAGCAAATCAAAACTTCAAGTTCAGAAAAAGCCAAAACAATGAAGGCGGCAGTGGTGTAATGAAATCAGACCAACAGAGGCAGGTTTTACCTTGAAATACTGTTGCACAGTCATTTTGCTTCTAAAAGAGTAAGCCAGTGAGCAGGATACTAGACCTTGCGGGTGATCCGCAGGGAGATACACTCAGACAAGACTAGAATAAAAGCTGAGCACAATCTGGGACAAATGAAGGGAGTGTTCATTGAGAGGAACCTTTAATTGGATGAAGAAATGGCTTACAGTGCTATAGGTATCACCACTCGACACATTTATTGGTGTATTATTATTGATCTAATCCTCAGCAGAGAGCACTGTTATCCAGAGTCGGTCACACTTAAAGCAAAGCAATGTCTAAACCTAAGAGCAAAGAGTAATTTTTTAATGGAAAGTGACCTCAGCAGTGGAAATGATCTAGCTATCAAAGCTGAAATAGTAAAATATCACATGTGTTTTGAAGTCTGCTTGCAGCTTGTCCACAGAACTCAAGGAGTCTGAACTCTTCATAGGTTTTTGTGTTTTTAAAACGGGCAGATTCAGAAAACTCAGCAAGTTTCCCTAGCCCCAATTCAGAAATGTTAAGGAACACCTTAAAATCCCTACCTATTTAGACTCACCAAGAGAAGGAAAAGTCTCCAAAGGTCATTTATCATTGAGATAGCTTTGCCCAAGACATACTGGAGAACACGCGACAACAAATTTCTCTACTTTAAAATCAACCTACAAGGCACCCCTTTCCTGGGGTCATTTATTCTGAGGCAGGGCAAGTTATGAATTGAAGCCAGAGAAAGGAAGATAAAACATCACTAAAATTTTAAAAACAGAGGGAAAAGTTACCATGTGTCCCATAAAGGATAAGTAAAAACAATCCCCAAAAAAACAGCTTACGGATTGGAGATTTCTCTTTCTGACAATTCCATTGAAAAATACTTCTACTTAGTTTAAAGAGAAGACAGGGAT
The DNA here is from genome assembly GCA_035582835.1 of Phoebastria nigripes. Lineage (NCBI taxonomy): Eukaryota > Metazoa > Chordata > Aves > Procellariiformes > Diomedeidae > Phoebastria > Phoebastria nigripes. The sequence goes on along the minus strand of JAYKAV010000300.1, from coordinate 670,203 downwards.
CTCTCTCTGTCCGACCCCTCCAGCCAAGTCCCTTGCCTCTGTATCCTCTCAGGACGCGTGCAGGACTGTGAATGCACACGGTGACCAAGAGGTCTTACTTGCACCGAAGAGGGTTTGTAGTTCCAGAATAACTTGCAGACACGAAAGTAATCGTCAAAGGCCATCAGATTGTAAATTCAAAGAAAAAACTCGACATTTGTGAATTTCAATGGCATTTCAAAGAGAAGGTTGAAAAGCAGAAGTTTAAAAGTAAGCTGCCTTTTTTATACTCAGAATTTTCAGGATCTCAAATAAATGCAGTATTAGAAGGAAGAGCACAACAGGCCCTAAACTCAGGCAAAATAAAAGGTCTGGAAGGGAAAAAAAATCAACAAACTGTTTCTTAAGCCCTGCTTTAAAGATACCCTGTTCTAAAGAGACCTCAAACAGCAAGCATTACTGTGTACAAAAATAGAATAGCAAGGATGAAAAAACACAAAAAACAGTATGAAAAAAACCCTCCCAAAAATAGATGTACACAAGTTCTATTTTATATTAGTGTATATTACAAAATTCAAACATGCAGTCTCTATTTTGAATGTAGATTGCTCCAGTCCACGTGTACCAGGGATGCTGCTATGTTTTCTTTACAGCACCATCATGTGACAGGGGAAAGTCTTGTATTTTTAACTGATTTCCAACCTCTTTGCTTTTTGCTTGCACGAGAGTCCCTTCTTTATAGGGCCTCGTGCTGCCATCTGGCAGAGGAGAGGCTCTCAGAGCTGCTTGTCCAAGAGTGTGCGACAGCTCTTTGGATGGAGTGATTTTGCAGCTACCTCCCAACACTTCCGATGCTTTAGCACTGCAAAAAGTTGCCTCCTTTTTTGCCACCACGGGACACGTTGCCTCCCAGGGCTTTGCTGAGTTTAACGACTCTGCGCAGGATCCGCTCCTCGTGGTCAGAGCGTCTGTGCTAGACAGTTTGGCTTTCTCTTGACACGCTCCTGCTTGTGAAGTTTCCTGCCTTTTTTGTTTCGAATCTCTCTCTTCTTTACAGGAGGCACCCAAATGGGGGAAATCCTTTCTCTTTTCCACCTCTCTGGAACCAGACATACTGAGCTTCAAAGGGCCTAACACGCTCTGAGCTAGCGGCACTAACTGAGACACGGAGAGAGCTCTTTCGATAGCACCGGGGACAAGGAGCGTGGAGGATACAGGACCTGCTGGGCTCGTTCTGCTGGCGGTTGAAGCACTCTCTGCCTGGGACGAGCTGGGTTGCTTTTCAGTACTAGGACTTTTTTGGGACATATCGCTCACACTTCCAGGAGACAGAAATGAGGTGCTGTGCTGTTCTGCAGGCTGAAGCATCTCCTTGTGATCCTTCTCACTGCGATCCATGGGGCTTACCGAGAGAGGAGTGCTCACGCTTGCCATGCACCACGAAGAAAGTGCCAGCAGAGGTTTGGAATCCTGTTTTTTCTGACTGCTTTCTGTTAGCAGAGGGTCTTTCAGGTCAAGCTTTCCACACGAGGCCCCTGAAGAGTCACCTTCTTCAAGTTCCAGGAGCTTGATAGATGGGCACTGTATATGTTCTGTGCGATCTATTGGTTTTTGAGTACTTGTAGTTCTCCCCAGGTCTTTGATTGCTTCAGAAGACTTGTCTTTTGGACCAAAACACTCAAAAGTTTTGTTTTCTGGCAATTTATGTTCCTTTGCAGTTGTTTCTGATCTTAGGAATGGCTTTTCTGAATCAGCTAATTTTTCTGGAGAAGTTCTTGGGAGGACCTCTGATGGGGAAGGGTGCACACCGATTTGCAGTGGCTCTGAAACAGGCTTGGCTTGTTGATTATCTCCCTTCTGCAAATCTTCTGTACCTTTTGGATCTTCAGGTAGAAAGGCATCATCTTCAATACTATCCTTGCTTTCCAGTTTAGATGAAAACTTGTTATCCTCATTAAAAGAATCTGAGCCTTGGTCTCCACTGTCAAGGGGCTTGTCCAGTCTTCTCCCATCCTGACTATCTTCTGAACCATCATCCGTTTCATCTTCGGAAGAATCTACTTCTCTGATGGCCTCTTGCTTTTGCAGAGACTCCCTCCTCTCCACCCTATCCTGTCGAATAGCACCCAACTTCCGTGAACCTGGCTTCTGCAATGTCCCTTTTTCCGCTAGCCCAAGTTTGCCACCTGTTGTTTCATTCACAGATTCTTGCAAGCTCTGGAGACTAGGATCCCTCTGTAGCATCTCCTTCTTAAATTCAGAGTGAGAGATATCCAAGCTATGCTTACGTGAGGAAGTCAGCTTCTTCTCAGAAGAAGACAGCGAGGCAGCCAGTTTCTCGGCYGACTGCACTCTCTTTAGTAAGGGAGACCTAGGGGGCTCAGCACTTTTGGGGCGAGAAATTTGTCTCACCAGCGGTGGAGAGGAGTGTAGCTTTACTGGAAAAGACTGAATAATACTGGAGCTGCCAACTGAGTGTCCTGGTAAAGGAGATGGGGAGCGCTGCGGTGATGTGGACTGTGGGGTTGGTGACGGAGTGTGAGCCAGTGGTGACAGAGGGATGTTTCCCGCAGATTTACGCCTTGGAGATCTGTACTGCCTTTGAAGCTTTGGTGCTAGTCCATGCAGAGAGCTGGGTCGGATGTGTCCAGAGCTGGCTGGAGAATTGGGAACACTGGAACTGGGAGAGCTGCTCTGGGAAGAATTGCCACCAACTTAAAAGAGGGGGGAAGAAAAAAAAAAGACTAAGAAGATTAATATACATTTGGCCATTAAAACAAGTTATTGAAAATAAGACATGCAAAGTCAAGACCAAATGCTATGTTACCACAAAGCACTGCAGTAATATTACAATGTAATGTTGCATGGCTTCTGATGGAAAATTCACATCATCATCACACACTACCAGAATATAGCAGGAAACACTCTGCTATCTGAAAAGGTTTTCTGAAAAAAACCTCCAAGCAGATAAACCATGTCTTTCATTGCTATTCTCAAGATGCAAATCTCTTTATTCCACCAGCTGATTCAATTTTCAAATATGACTTTGCCACACTGTTTTGATTCCTTTTCCCTGAATTAATATAGAAAATGTGTCAAAGTGCTACAAAAACATTGCAACTTACAATACACATTTGCATCAAAGTGAAGGGATGCTGTAGTACAGCAAATGCATTCTTAAAAGGATGTATGGATTTTCATTTTTAAATGAATCAATGAATGAGAATACATCCATCCTTAAGGTAATCGACATCACAGCTGTCATTTTACTTCACAAACAGACCTACTACCTGCTGCTGTGTATTTTACCTCAAAAACTAATCAATAGGCAAAAATCTTCTCCAAGTCTTACTCTGTTTGTGTGGATTTTTTGTTTTGTTTTRTTTCTTTTTTTACCTGAGTGTACAGACTCGGGAGTGGATCTGTAACTCTGCGTTGGTGACCGAGGAGACAGGTTGTGAGTCGGAGAGCCAGGCACACTTTCTCCAGAAGACAGAGAGCGGTTTAGTGAAGATAAACTCCGGCTGGTGTGAAGTAGCGATGCTTGTTTAGTGATCTTCCTCAACAAAGAACTCTTCTTCTTACTGTGGAAGTACATTCAAAAGAAAACAAAAAGAAAAGAAGAACTAAAGGACGTACCTGCTGATATACATTATCTGCAAATTGATTTGACAAGATGTCTCTCACATTATCTTGGTTACCATTTAATTTTCACAGAGAAACATCAAAACGAACCTTTCCTGACCATCCTTAGTTTTGCTCTTCTTATTCCTACGAGCCATCTTGGATTTATAGCTGGCTTTTCGAGCTGGACCAACTTTGATGGACGTGTTCTCAAATGGTGTGGTGGAGATGGACACTTTATTTCCACTCTGTCAGAAACAAGACACAGAGACATTGCTTAAAATGTGGCTATTTGAAGCAGATCTGCAGGCTAAGCAGGTAGGCTGCTAGTTTATTGCTGCCTGCCATTTTGCAATCCTTCGTCAAACTCCATTTCCCCCTTTGCATTTCCACCTATCATTTTTTAAGGAATTGCTGAGAGAGGACCCTCTTTAGTCAGGCTTTCACAAATGATTAGCTCAGACCCCAGCTGGTAGGTAAAGCTTCCCAGAGCAGACAGAACACAGCATCTGACCTCTCCCATTGAGATCCCAACTGCCTCAATTTAATACTTCTAATACTTGGAAACTTGAACAAAGTGATATTCTGTCACCAATCCTATTCCCAGTGCTCTGACTGATGGCAGATGTGAGCATATCAGGCATCTATCATGATGAACAGATGCAACACAGAGTGTGGCTTGTCTCACTCATCTTACAAAAAAAAAAAAAAAAAAAGTCCTGATTGCTCCTCTATTTGCAATCCCAAAGACTTCTGTCTCTTGGAACGGTCCAAAACTTTGGGTTTTATTTCCGTAAATGGATTCAGCTCAGAGGAAGTATCAAAATGCAAGTCATTTAACTGGATAATTTTAAGACTAACCATTCCAAAGCTGCTTTTAAATACCACTAGGAATAATCCCTGAGAAAGCAGTATTAAGAGCTAATAACATTAGCACAGCCTAAAGGCAAAAAATAAAAGTAATTTGGAAAAATTTTAAGGTATTTGTTTCTTAAAGTGATGTTTGAGGAAAGGTATACTTAAATCTCATTAACCTTTGTCTCTACTGCTGATAAAAATACATCTGATGGATCCTTATTACTTACACAAAATATCCGAGTTCAGCTTAAATTACACGCAGACAATTTTGGAGATTTAGGGATCAAGCTACAGCAATGAGTTTTCACAAAACAAAGGCCAGGTGCTGTGTAAATCCTTGTATTTCAGACAACGCCAATTAGATACCTACAGCATTTTAAACAAGCTGTCTCATATTTTGCATATTACCTATTTTCCAAATTCTAACAGTGCTGAGTCCCTACCTTCAGAATCAGCTCCACCACTTCTGTGTGCACCAGTCCATGGACTGGCTCCCCGTTGACATGGGTTATCAGATCCCCTTCACGCAGACCTGCTTCGTTCGCTGGACCGCCTTCCTCCACGTGCTGACAACGAGAAGGGGATGACTGATTTCAGAAGAGGAATGTACAAGACCGCTGGCCAGATCAGACTCAAAGCCCATCCATCTCATCTCTTGCTGCAGCCAGCATCAGCTGCTTCAAAGGAGGGCGAAAGAAACCACTGACTGGCACAGCCAAGCACAAAAATCTGCGCTCTTCCACTCCTCCCCCAGCATCCTGCCAGTCTTCTCCCGATCCAAGGCAGCCAGCCAGGATGGTTAAGCTGATCAAGAGACCAGCTCCTCCCAAAGCAAAAGGCTTAACACACTTCCAAAAATTTTCAGCACTTGGGAATGTTAACTAGATACTCTTGATTTCCAGACAAGCTTTCAATCTTTTTCAATTTCTTTGCCATCCCAAATCCAGTAGCCTTCCATGTACATGCTGGAATCCACAAAGGCCAACAGACTTTTAAATAAGACTCTGCGCCATGTGTTTAGGGTGCCTATATTGCATCTCATCCCAAACAGAGTTTCTTTTTCCACTTTCCACCCTTTATTAACCTATCCAACATCAGATCTTTCCCCCCATGAACGCATTGCCTTTCCCCATCACTGTTCAGAAAGGTAAGCCTCCTTTACAGTGAGGAGACAGATACGCTTGAGAATACTGCAACTCTCCCTCTAGCCAGAAAAGGCTACAAATCAGTATCTTGGTAAACTCAGCATTTTTCAAGGAAAGCAGAGAGGAGCAAGGGACAAATGCAGCTTCAGATTATTTTTCTAGGTAAGAATGAGTGTTAAATGATGACCAAAGCATACGAAGTCCAAATTGTCTAATGAACACAGATACAAGGAAAAGAATGAACCACCCTTACCCTGACTCCATTCTCTCTAACTACACAATTCAAACAACACTGYTTTGGGGAATGGATCATTCCTAAAAGTCATACACCTTAACAAAAAAGGAACACAGATCAAGTACCAGAAGTAATGGGAAGGAAGAGATATGGACATGGAAACCAGACCTTTTAGCATAGCACACAACCAAGCCACAAGCTAAACCCCTAGGCAATCAGCATAGCAGCAGTGATGCTTTAAGGCTTGTAATCAATTCCAAGCAACTGCTTGGAAAACCCCAGCAGACTGAACTGATCAGAAGCAGGCTATAATCGCTAACACAGGTCTGAATAAATTAGCTATAACTGGCCCTCATGCAACAACCCCAATAAAGAGAAAGAGGGTATGTACACAGAAACATGCTTTAAAGTATGTGCTACAGGTGAAAGAAGGTGGATTCATGTAACCAGGGAAGAAAGAAGGAAAGAAAGGTTGTTGTGGCTCTGTGATGGGCTTGAAAACTGCTACACGTAAAACCCAAAGTGCTGTTATTTATTTATTTACTTTTAAAGGGTTTCCCCCACCCCAAAAACGTAACTTTGGGTCCAAATAAGGAGAGAGAAAACAGGGTGGCAAAATATAGTTTATAAAGCTAAATCCCACAACCCTGGCTAAATGCATTTCTGGCCCCAGGGGTACTCTTTTTAGAAAAGCAGAGACATACCCAGACCATGTGATGCACAGTGTAGATATCACTGTCACCCATATAGACGCGAATGGCACGCAGAGTGAAACCATATTTCTTTCCAGCCCGATGGATGATGATTGGTGGTTTCAGGTTTGCGATAGCAGGAGAAAAGTCGCGGCTGGGTGAGGAGTCCCTCGAAGATGGGTTGGAGGATAGAGAATGAGGTGACATTGGACTGGCCAATGGAGAACACGTGTGGTGATCTACAGTGATGACACAAAGGTGGGCAAAAATTAGGAAACCAGGCCTCCAAAAGAGAGAAAATTCTTGTTAGAGGAAACCATCTCTCCCAATGTTCTTAAAGCTGGTGGTCTTCACCAGAGCTGGGTTTGCCTGCAGCTTCAACTAATTCATGCTTCGAAATACAAAAATCAGCAGAGTTTCCAAAAAGCACATTTGGAAGTGTGTATTCAACACAGCAGCACTGCTCACCTAGGATTATGGTTGGGTCGCAGTGTTTACTTCTCGTCTTTCAGGGATTTACAACCCATCATAAGCATTTGCTCTAGGCACAATCCTGGAACACCCCATTTCAAGGTTATGATATATTATCCCCCTCCAAAAGATCAGATAGTTTCTAGATCTCGGTGCAAGTTACATGTTGGTGCTGAGATAAATCAAAATCAGTTAGTATTAAAACAAAAAAATCAGTAGGCAATCAGACAACAACTACATCTAGGTAGTTTTGGTAGTGTTTTAAATTCACAGGGGCAAAAATATTTAACCCTAAAAAATTAGCTACTGCAGGGACTTTGCTACTGAAAAACAACATCACAAGTGTATTTTAGAGTGCATTTCCCAAACGAACAGCCGAGGGCTGGGCTATTGGCTAAACTATCTGACTCTGCTTGCTAGTGTAACAACATCCACTTTTAAAAATACAAAGCAAATACAGAACTCTCATTTTAAAGTGAAGCTGGTCAATATCAGTAAAATAAACCCAAAGAGCAGGAATATTAAATGCAGCTGTAAAAGGTAATCCCTAATCCATTAAGAAACACCTGCTGAATCGCCCAGCACATATTTACCTGGCAGATGAGAGCAGTTCTGGAGGAACCTTTGCTGGGTGATTAAATACACATTTTAGAGATTTTCATGAGAGAGTTTGTAGTTCGAAAAGCAACCAACGCCCAAACCACAAGAATGTAACGTGCATCACCATGACAGTGCCAAGAAGCAGTTGCATACCTGCCTCCAGCTCCCCGGCTGAGAGGGGCAGGCAGGCATTGCTCTGCCAGCAGGTTCTGCTGGGTTGGCACTCGTGGCCCAGCTGCAATTTCCTGCTCCCATCCAGGCAGGAACAGGTACAGCCCTGGAAATACAGCAAGGACTTATCCTCCGGAAAGAGGGACAAAGTCCTTGTGGGGAGAGCCTCCTGCTGAACCGGTCTGTCATAGCTCGGCATGGCTGGGCTGTTCACTAGAAGTTACCACCTGGCACTAGGAATTGTCAAGGTCTGGCTCTGCTTGGAGACAGAGCCGGGCCAACAAGGTAAGCTATTCAGTGTTAACTTGCTTTGTGAGTTACTTACRCTATTGAATTCTTGAACATCCAATCTCAACCAAGTTATCTGGAGTTACTGAAACTTCCCGGTGCATGAACGCACCAGACACATACAGTTCCCAAACAACGCCGTAGTTAGCATGTGACCCCAAAAAAATAGTACCTTGAGGGTTAAAATCGTTCCATCCCTATATACTTCCTTGCTGCACCATTGTCTAGAGACCAGCTAGGAGCCAACTTAAACAAAACTAGGGAAAGAATAAGGCCCAGCTGCCATTTGCAGAAGCTGCAGTCAGACCACACACACAATGCTCCTGTCTGTGGCAAAGCAGTATTCATTATCCTGCCGAGTAGTAAATATTAAACCGACTGTAAAAGTTAGATCTCTCCCCTCCTGCCAGCGAGGGCATTATTCCAGGAGAGCGAAGGGGGAGGATCTCTCTGCAGACCTTTTGTTTAGTGCTTGCAGATTCTGACAATGCCTCACCCRAGGCATTTCTTACCTGAGGGAATCAGGAGAGACAAGGCAGTAGCGGATGCTGATTTAATCACTTTATTGACAGGTCTTGAGGTACGTTTCTCCCCTGATTCCCCAGAGAGCAACCTGTGTCGTGCCCGCCGCACTGCCAAATCGCTGATGGCTTTTGGAGTGGTAAGGTCTGGGCCTTCATTGCTATTACTGCGAGCGCGTGGATCAGAGAAATCTGCAGTGCTCCCAGCTACAGTTTAAATTAAAACAGATTAGAACCACAGGGAATTCCTAACAGTCTATTCCCCTACAGGCAAAATACATTAAATCAAAGTCATGTTTACATGAAGTCCAAGAGTAAATTTTCCTAAGAAGAAACCCCAGGGCTTGAATTTTTATTTACAGAAATGGTGTTATTCTGAATACAGAAAATTAGCGGCCTCTGTTCTGTTGGAAAAGCTCGCTAATGAAATCACGTTGCTCAGTAGCAGTTACATGAATCCTAAAGCTGCGGTACAGTTCTGCAGGCAAGCCATTTCAATGGGATCGTTCACTGATGAAAACAGGTTTATGGAAAGTGCTCCATTTTTACAACCAGCAAGAACTGTCAATCTTAAAGTTAGAACTGCCTGTAATAGAAGAGCCAGGTTCTACTGGAGTTGCACATAAAAAATCCACTTTAAAAGAATACTAAGGTACTAAAGCCAGGGAAAGTAAAAATGTGGATTGCAAAGACAACCTTAATTTGCCCCCTTCTGTGCACCGTTGCAATTTAGTCTTGAATTACTTAACCTGCTATACTTGTATATAAAATGCAAAGTAATCTTGAAAATCAGACTGGGCATGCAACAGTAGCAGATGCTGGGGGCTGGGGGTGCTGTAGTCAAGCTCGGTACCTCAGTTCCCCATCTGATACCTTAAAGGGGCACTGTGAAAATACATTAATTAGGATTTACAAGGTGCTCAGAAATGGAAGTGGTGAGCATCATAGCAAGTCCACAAGGGAAATTAATCATTCTGTCTTCAAAAGCAAATTTTAAGCAGCGTGCAATAAATAAAGCCTAAGGGCCACATTTTGAACAATGAGGACAGAACAAAACATTGATCATCGTTATTTAAGTGGGCACGACTGCTCTGCATACTAAGTAAAGCAGGAAGTACCATGAAAATAAAAATTCAAAGCACCATTCCCATAGACCTCAGTACCAGATGCCAGTTCAACATTTAACAGCCACAGAGTTTCAAATAAGGCTCCCAGACAATGAGGAACCCAGAATCGGAGGCTGCGTGTGAAAAGGCTGCAATACGCATTAGAGGAGCACTCTGAGACACTGATAGGAATGAAATTCTTTTCTTGCAGTCCCCTGCCTCTGACTTAACTTTGCAGGTTGGGGACACTGAAGCAATGGTATCCCTGAATCCCATGCGCTGGATTAAAGACTGCTCTAATGCATTAGGCTCAGGGGAGCAGGCTGCCCAGGGAAGCTTCATTTTTGCCTGTTTCAACTTGTAGATACTCAAATTTGCAATGAAAGTGTTCTTGCAATTTTTAATAGCATGTTTCTAGGCTTTCAGTATGAAATTGAGAAACTAAGGTTCCACTATGGCACCTATGTCACCCAAGCATGTGGTAGCTTACTTCCTTCACTCCTACACCTTTTCCCATGGGTTAATGGAGTACGTGATGGCAGCACCGGGCCTCTTCTGGGAGAATGAGCCATTGAGGGGAATGGGACAATTTTGAAGGAAATTTCACAGACTGCATTGCAGAAGAGAAATAATGAGATCTGGGGATCTTTGGCTTTACTCTAGTCTGGAGGCAAATTTCCTCTAAGGCATTTCCACCTTCTGCTATCAATCCGCCATCACATCTGCCCAGTGCTCTTCACCTTGTCTTTGTCCAGTCTTGCTGCCACTCTGACTCCTTGCTCAGTACCCCTTTCCTCTCCTTTCCATCCTCAGTGCATCCACAGTTGCTTTGCCTGCTTGCTCCCAGTTTCCCCCGCAACTTGTTTCTTATTTTCTTACCCAGTTAGTCCTCGTTCTTCAATGCTACAATCTAGTTCTTCCCCTAAATATGCCTTCCTTCTCAAATATTATCTTGCCAACCTTCAATTCAACTTCCCCGCTCTCTTCCATTGGGCCAAATTTCCTTTTTTTCCTCCTTAGTACTTCCCACCAGTTCCCAGCTCTGGCTTCCTTTGTACTCTGAAACAGGCAGCTTCGCCCTCTGCCTTCCCGGTGTCCTGAAAGGGGCAGGAGCTGGGGATACTCCAGCACCCAGAGCCCAGCCCTGCACCGCAGCAGCCCAGGGCACCATCGCAGGGAAGGTGCCGCTCAGCCCAGTGCTGGAGAATGGCCCCAGGATGGACAAAGCTTCTCAGAAGTCAAACACTGACTTCTAAGACTCACTCCACTAAACCTAGGCTGCACTTTTCTAAGCCTGCAACTTGGTTAAATTTCGGGATATTTGGCTGAGACAGCAAGTAGCATGTCCCTGACACAAACCCCACTCCCCCAGCAAATTTCAAGTCTCTACTCCAAACTTTTTTGATAAATAAAATCACAGGAAGCAGGGATCTGTTAGTATGGCTGACACCCATATTCTCCAGCCCCAACTCAGCAGTGGTCTGCTCTGACTAATGCTTAAAATAATGCTGCCTCAGGTAGGCACCCAGTGGTTGTAAGTAGGCATAGATCATATGGGTCTCAAACATGAGAAGACCTTAATCAATTTGAAGTGACAGGACTGAAATATAAGATGTAATTTTGAAGAGATTAAACCACCGATGTCATTTTAAAGGCAAGCACATCCACAAAACTATACTAAAATAACCACTTTGCATGAGACATTGACATCACTCGACATCCAAATCCACAGTTTTACAGAGTTAACATCTGCAAGCTAACACGTCTTTCTTGGGGACCACGACACCATCACACCGAGCATGTACCTGTCAGCGTTGAGGCGCTGCTGACAGCCGTGGAGGGGGTGGTGGGTCCGGCATCACCTTCCAGCTGCAGCTCTTGCTCCACAGGCTGTTCTGGAATGGGGACCGGCAGCCCCTCCCGTGACTGCACAGCRGATAAGAGCATCCCCTCGGACTGCGGCCTTTTGAGAACAGTTCCCTCATCCTCGGCGGAGATGGCAAAACGGGGCATATCGAGAAGCCCTGAGCAGCGTCGGCGGACCGTCAAGGGTGGGCTGGAGTCACTCTCTGTGTGTGAGGATTCAGACATAGACAAGCGCTTACGCAATCTAAGAGAGAAAACAAGACAGAGCCCCTCAATTAAGTTAGGGGGATAATGAACTTTAAAGGGTGAAAATAGCGCACAGATCCAACTCACACATCTGAAGCCAATATAAGGTGAAGTTAGGAGACGGAGCTACATCATTAGGACTTAAAACAGCAAAGGCTTGGGGCATCACCTGAATCTAGATTTCCAATATATTCCATCATTAAGCTTCTAAGAAAGGAAGGAATAAAACCAGATTCTGGGCATTCATATATTTTACTGACATTTTTATTAGAACACAAGATTTTCTTTTGATATTCTGAACTTTAGAAACTTTGGACTAATGGTTTCACTAATTTGTGACAAACGGTAAAAGTCTGGCAACACCAGACTTTGGATTCGCTGATGTTTAAGAAGAAACTGCTGTTGGTACATCTCCAACATAACTAGCCTTTCCACAAATGAAAGCTTTACTTAAGGTTAGAATCCTTCTAAGTTCATTTAAAGCATTTGCTACAAATTTAGGAGATGTTAGTACTTAATTAGATACATTTAAAGACTATATCACTTCTACATATTCATTTTCAGCTATTTATTCCACTCTTCAGGCTTCACCTGTGGAAATACATCATATGAAGCATTCCTGACCTAACACTGGTCATAGAAAGTTTTGGCACAGGTCAGTCTTTCTCAGATGCTATGAGAAACCAAAAGACTTAGTTCTACAGAACTTACATTTCAGGAGACCCAATCACCCAGCTGCGGTCTCGACTCTTCAAGCCACCAAGGCTGTCCAGTCGGTCATCTTTTTCTTCACTCAGACTCCGTTTAGTTGGTGGTGGAGTCTTCCTCTCTTCGTGGATGGAAAGACGTTCCATGCTGCTGTACACCTGCATATAGCAAAAGATCCTTCTGTACAGAGAAAACAAACCTCTGTGGCCTTTTCTGATCAAGGGGCATAATCTCTTCTCAAAATGAAAGACATTCCCCGAAAGCATGAACTTGGCAATGTTCTTTGACTAAATAACACAGTGCCGATGTGACGCGCTCAAAGTGTGCCAGGGAGGAGTTAAAAAACAAGCTTCACAAACATGAAACATGCTTTTTACAACAGCACCCAACACCTCTCCTCTGAAAACAGCCCAGCACACCACAGAAATACTAAGACTTTTTGGAATTACTTGATTTTTGTTCTTAATGATTCTCACATCTAAGAAGAGATATTGCTAAAGCAGGCTCCACAAGTCTTGAAGGCTGGCATCTGGATCTTGAAATCTTACTACACAAATTCAATTCAGTGATAGGCATCACGCTCACGACCCCATTTCATTATCATCAGTCTATCAGTATTGCCCCAAGCTTATTTCAGAACAAAAAAGTCCTGCCCTCCTCAAGGAATCTACTATAATGCTGACAGCTTAATGAAAGTGCCTTTCTTGGTTTTACAGCCGTCTTTAAATAATTAAATGATTAAGCAAAAAAATCCATCCTTTTAAAACTACACTTGACTGTGGTCCTAATTTACATAAGAAGAGATTAATGAAAATAATGTTATTAAAAATTCAGAGCATCAACAAGATAACTATTAATAAATCATATGGCTGAATTGTCAGACAAGAATTTCAAAATGTAATGAGCCTTTTATGCCTCCCACATTACAAATGCTGTATAATTTTCCAGGTCTTAAAATAAATTCATTAAAAGTGAACTTTTTCTCTTTGTGGCAAAAACACTGAACCCTAAAGAAAAGCTTCAGTCTAACAGATGAATAATACTCATGGTGAGAAAAGGCAGAAAAAAGAAATCCTTACGTACTCATGAGAACTTTTTCAACACCCCAACTAATCCTCGGGTCCAATTTTAAACACACTCTTGGTGATGCAAATCAGGAGCAACTCCACAAAATTAATGGTAACTGTTACTTAAGCCACTGTAGCCTGGCTGAGGACAAAGAAGAACGAACTGGTGCTTCAAAACTGACTTCAGTAGTGGAAATCCTGAGGAACTGAAAAACTGAAACATCTTTCAGAGGCCATAAGTAAAATTCCTACTCCCATCTCATCAAGAAGAGGGAAATACTGTTTATAGAGCGGGCTGACCTCAAAACAGTATTTCTTCTCCCTTCTGCCCCTCCCCAAACATATTTGTTTTCTCCACGCTAACAGTGGAGTTGTACTACTTTGTAATGTCTGTAATCCCAGCTTTTTATTTCAGATCACCTGAGTAAGAATGAGAGACCTGCACAGACCTGAGTAAGGCATACTGAATCCAGAAAGCATGGCTAGAGGGGACCTCTTCAGGGTTTCCTGTCCATTTCCCCACCTCAAAGCAGAACCAGCTCTCTTGTAATCACCTGACAGATGTTTCTCCAACCTGTTCGTAAAAGCCACCAGTGATGGAAATTCTACAAATTCCCCAGGCAACCCATGCCAGTGCTTGCAGAAAATATTTGTGCTCGCCCAGTATGGTAACTGCCTTTTTACTTCAATAATTTGGCACATATAACTCATGATGCCCTATATGCCCAGATCCTTCTCTTTGAAACTGTCACCTTTTGTTCCTTAGGCTGTATTTGAGACAATGAACACCAGAGGTGTAAACTTCACCTGTGCTCTTACTGCATGGGATCCCTTTGATTTTAGACCATTATTCCAAAATGCCAGAACCAATTTTCATCCTAATGCCATCTTGTCACCTACTGGAAGACCCTTTCAAAATGACACTGTTCAAAGCAAATAAGCTTTGGACACTCCCTATGCCAGCATCCAAGTCATTAGTAAAAACATCAAACTGTATCAGATGCAGGAGAGACCTCCACAGTACCCTGCATGTTAGTGAAACATTAAGAAACACAAAATCTCATTCTCCAATTATTCTTGCACTCACCTTCTAACAGGCCACAAACTATCACAGAATAAACAATGTACACAGTTTTTTCTTTCCTCAGTGAACACTAAACACCATGCGACTCCCACATATCATCTGCATGATTAAAATCTACCCCATACGAAGCAATGAAGCTGTGTTCCTCTCTGGATTTTTTTTTTTTTTTTCCCGATAAGCTAGCATGCTCCTACCTTGCTGAACCTTGGTGAGCATGAGGAAAACTGCCGAATTTCCACGTGATCATCATCATTAGTGTCCTCCTCTTCTTCCGAATCTAGGTGTTGGTACCGTTCTGAACGGGCTGTGAACAAGACGTGGCACATGTCATCAGTGCAGGGAGTGCTGGTAACTCTCACACCTCAAGCATTCCTACTTGTCTACTTACAAAGAACTTTGAGTGTCATACACCATGCAGGGTATTTTCCTTAATACTGAAACATACCCAGCCAGTTTTGCTCATCCTGTACAATTAGCAGTGAAGAATACCTCCTTCCTACTGAATTTATCTTACATCATCAGCTATATTATATTCTAAAAGCAGCCAATATTCAGCAGGTATCTAATCCTGCAGACCCTTCATGGTAGGGATATTTCTTCCCTATGGCAAACAATCATATGGAAGGAAACACGGAAACAATTCACTGTCCCAATTTCCAATAAACAGCTTTATGATTTTACAAAGTCTGTCCTGCATACATACATACATACAAGCCTTCTTTAAAAAATATTTACCCCCCGAAAATATTTCCTCTTCTCCCTCCTACAACTAGAAAAAGGATTAGATTTTGTGAAAGAAAATGGGCAAGCAGCCAATATGCAAAGCTATTTTTTAATGCAAAAATCTAAACTGCCTCCAAAGAGATTTTGTGCTTTGAGATTTGCAGCACTGGATTTCTAAGCCAGCCACATTGGATTTTGCGGGGCAGGCATTAATAAGTTTGGCTACAGAAAGCTGATAGCTATACTGAGCCAAATTTGCTGCACTGTATCAGCCAGAAAGCTACTTTTGTAAATTCTAAAATTTTCTGCATTAGGGTTTATAACAGCAATGCCAACTCTTATCAGTGCCTATGTGAGATATTTCCTGACGTGAGAATTCCAGCCTTTATAAAGGACTCGCATCAAAGTCACCCCAATAACCTGCTGAGCATGCCTGGGCACCTGGCGAGTTTGCCATCATTCCTACTTGACAGACCCAGTGATTTGCACCACTGAACATAACGTGGTGCTTTTACCCACCAGGATCCGCTCACGGCTGCTATGCTGAGCCTCTCCCAATCACTAACCCAATTCAGTGACCAGAGCTCAAGTTCAATGTCCGGTAAGTCCAATGAGCCGGGGGAACACACCGCCACCTTGGTTTCTACATGTATGTTGTGCCAATGTAACCTCAATACATACAAAACACACCTCTGCCCCCCCTGCACAGCTTGACTCAAATTGCTCTCTGCAGCGAGTACATGGAGATTTCTCAATCTATCTCTCTCTCCATCCTACCTCTCCATCAACCCCTAACCTAGAAGCCTCTTCCCCAAACTGGGAGAACATTGTCTAAATAGGATCTCTGCTTTTRCAGCGTGGCAGCCGAGGGGCCGGAGGTAGGCTGCTCTCTCCCTCCCTTCACCCTGAGTAAAGTGTGGGAGCAGAGCAAAAATGTGCTTCATACGGAGTCAGCGAGTCCCATGAACCCCCATTGAAGTAGGCCAGAAATTTCCACAGCTCCAGAAACTGAAATAGGCCAGTATCATCCTGCGCTGCAGCTGGAATGGGGGAAAGACCCCCCTAACCAGTAACAAGCCCAAGCCCCTTCCACCTGCTCAGCTCCCCAAGTCAAATGAGAAAAGCTAAGGAGCAGAGGCTCTGGGCACAGACCTCTCCATCCCTCACATGGTGCTCCTCCCTTCTCTCCCAAGAGCACYGACTCTGTCTGGTGCTTATCTGGAAATACCAGGAATCTTACATAGCACTGATATCACAGCAGTTTCCAGACATTTATACACTCCAGACAGGCACTTCACTTCATATCTCATTAGAGTTAATAATACTAAAAAAAGGTGATACACTTGCAGTGAAAATAATTTAAGTTACTTTAAATCTCTAAAGAATTTTCCCTACATACTTGTCTTCAAGGTTTGGGGTTTGTCTGGTTTTTTTAAAAAACATCCATTGGCTGAAAATGCTCACTAGGGAAAGATAATATTGCTCAAAAACTAATGGAAGTTGGATATACCAAATGCTTTGGAAGTACTGTAATAAACCCAACATAACAACCACAGCACCTCTCCCTGCAGAGCCATGGCTGG
The DNA here is from genome assembly GCA_035582835.1 of Phoebastria nigripes. Taxonomy (NCBI): domain Eukaryota; kingdom Metazoa; phylum Chordata; class Aves; order Procellariiformes; family Diomedeidae; genus Phoebastria; species Phoebastria nigripes. Next base: position 653,236 of record JAYKAV010000300.1, on the reverse strand, counting down.
CAGGACCACAGGCACCAGTGAAAGACCAATTGACTTCAGCAGCAACATTTTTTTATTTAAAATTCATCTGCTTTCAAAGAAACCTTACTTGGCATTCAACAGAAACTTTTTAAAGCAATTTCCATCAAGTGTTTTACTCAATTTCTAACAATGACTTATCTCTAACAATTTCAAAAATGAAATATGCACAAAAAATATGATGCCGTTTAGGCTGAATCTTTAGTCTTACTGTCAAAATAGCTTGTGTCATCCTCAGATTCCAACTGTGGGATGAATTCAGCTTTCTGCCGAAGTAATCCATTCCAGTCCAAATCTTTAAAGAACCGATGCTGTTTCACTTCAAAGGCACTACCTGAAATAAGCATCTTTTATTGCAGAGTACTTCTTTCAGCATTTGCATAACAAGAAAAACAATCCCTAAAAATATCAAGAGCCTAAGAGAATGTACCTGAGTACATTTAAGTCACACATTTTCCAGGAATTTTGAGAAACAACTTATCCTTTTACTGAAGTGGTGATGCAGGATAAAATCTGAACAAGATTTCCTCCTTCCCACCTCCTCTTCCTGTTTAATGACAACACATGACTAAACTGGCTGGAAGACAGCATCTGCTGTTACATTCCACAGCAAGTTGCAAGATTAAGAACTAATTAACATCTTAATTTAAAATTTCCAAACTCTAAATACCATCTTGATCATAGCTAAATAAAGAGAGCAAACTCAGAAAGGTACTTAGCATGTGCATGGCTCCCTTCTCATGAATAAACTCATCCATGTGCTTAAAACAAGGCAGGGGCTTACATATCTTCCTGAATTAGTATCTTTTGTTATTAACCTCAGAAGCTTGGGTACCCAGAAGGAAAAACTAAGGATTATCTGTCTACTAGTATATGCAATTTTTTTCAAATGAAATTAATATTCATAAAAGATGCTACTGTCTTTTAAAAAAGAGAATAGCAGAGGAAAAGAGATAAAAGGTTTGTTGAGTGCCAGTGGCGCTACGAGATGCCAAGTGGAACAGCAGTCTCAGCATTACAGGTATATAAGAAATCAAAAAAATCAGTCTATCAACTCATTTTATAAGGCAAGAAACTCTACATCTTTTCCATGACAGCAACATCTTTCAAGTACACGGATTTGAAGTAAAGAAGAACATGTGAAAACCATCTGATATCATTATTAATTCATGATCTAGTCATCACCCTTGTGTGCACATGTGTTAAGTCTGCTGAATACATGTGCCTTTTGGAATTGTTATATACATAAGTTTTTATTTTATCCTTAAAGTGTAGTTTCCAATTGAAAATCCAAAATTAAATCAAATAAATCAAATCAATGAAACAGACAACCTGTGCCGTGAAACCACAGTGTTGCACAAATGATTTTAAAACAAGAGCGTAACTAGAGATTATTTATGGTTATTTACTATCAGGAAATGAGAAGTGTTGGCTTGTAAAACTTTAAATATGACATTATAATACAAAAAGATTGACATACACATCTGACTTTCGCCAAAAAGACTTTGTTGCATGTTTGGAGAATTCTACAGTACAGGCCTCTAGGAATGGGAAAGTTTTCATTTATTTTATTACACCAGGAGTTCACATCCATGTAGGGGATTAAGCCCCTAGTCAAAGAGAACTTCAAAGAAATCTGATTATACAGTGTTCAAATGGAGACACAACCCTCAAGCCTTYAATGGAACAGCACAAATTTGAGAGGTTATGTTGCCAAGGTGCTCCTTTCTTGTTTCCCAAACAAGACAGTCATATCTGTCTGACTCAGGTACAATCTACCCTAATTCTCAGAGCTTCATCGCACAGGATTCATTGAACCCAGTGTAAACTGTTTCCCAGCTCTAGATGAGCATTTTTCAACATGGGTGGGTGTGCGTCACTGGCAAGGTAGCTTCTTTTCCTGCTTCTGGCTAGTACTTTCCTACGCACAAGGTTCCTACCTGTTCCCATTCTCTCCAGGGGATTTTGGCGGAGAAGCTTAGAAATGAGGTCCTGGGCATCTGGTGGCAGTGCATCATCACCTTCCGGCCAGGCAATTTCATCTGGGGACAAAAACAGACTTGACATTTTCTACCTTTCTAYAGCTTCATGACCAATTTGAATAACGACTCACATTCCTATACTATAAAACGCAGTGTTCAGTACTGCCCCAGAATTGTAAATACCTTGAATTCAGCAGCTTGCATACTTAATATAATTCAAGCATTGACATTTTCCAAAATGCATAAAATTCAGCGTCAGCTAAAGCTGCTGTCAATCCAAGCAGTGCTTGTGGCGAAAAAAAGCATTAAGAACTCTATTAATAAAGTATGAAATGGGACTTCCATGACAATCCATAAACAATGACACTGACAATACTGCAGCTGTATCTCATGCCTGCACGTTCCACGCTTGTTATACTTGGAACAGAGAGAACAATTCACAGGTAACAATTTCATGCATCATATTTAGTTCTTTGCTGAAATTTGCTTTTTACAAAGGACATTTGCCAAGTGTGTTAAAAATTTACTGTTTCAGAAAGCATTCCCAATAGGAAATGTTTTCACTGGCATATTCACTGAGAGAACACAAAGCAATCATTTGTGCAACTCCAAGCAGGAGATAGGTTTAAAAAGCCACAAGACATGAAGGTACTGAGTACAACAGCTTCAATGTGTCTTGCTTAGAATTTCCTTTTTATTTAATTGATACAACAATTACTAATTGACTGACATTTGCACCTACAGAAGCAACAACCAAAATCAGACTGAATTAGACCAGTTGGCAGACGCTCCTTTCATATTCTCCATCATTTAAGTTAAAAGACAGAACAGAAAAATCCCCAAATATTTTTCCCCAATCCCACAAGGATTTGCACGACTCCCACACCATGCACAACGACAGAACTATCTAGCAAGATGTTAAGCAACTCAACAACTTTCAATAGCTGGAATCAGATGGATGCTATTTTGACACAGAAAGATAAATATTTTAAAATTAAAAACCATTATTTTATACCTAGCCTTTCCTGACTAAACTGTGGATCCTCAATATTTTCAAGGTTTTACTTCACAGCACACTTTGAAACCCCTTCAGAACCAGAACAGAAACATACCACTGATCACTTGTCCAAACAGCTCTTCAGGTGTGTCTCCAAAGAAAGGAACGCAGCCGACTAGAAACTCGTACAAGATCACTCCCATGGCCCACCAGTCCACGGGCTTCCCATAGCCCTGGCGCAGGATCACTTCTGGTGCAATGTATTCTGGAGTCCCACAGACCTCAAAAGAAACACACAACAAAGCAATAAACCTACAAATTGCCAAATTCACATCAAAGCTTATTTTTGTCTTTTTTTTTCTTCCCCCCCTCAGAGCTTTACAAGGAAGTTATTAATGTTTTGTCACTAACCACTTCATGCTGTGAACTACTTCCACAGAGCAAGAGTCTATATATGAGGAACACATTACCTGCACAGAAATGATATCATATACTATGAAAAGTGGCCATCTAAGTAGTTCTTTGGTGCACGTATAGTAAAGCATATGGGAAAAACGCGTATTCTGTGTGTATAGGTCTGTCTGCTTGGTGGATGTCTACTGGCACAGCTACAGCTATCAGGAACTGAGTTTTGACAAACCTCTTGCACCTCTGTGCTAGCAGAATTTAGTTTCACAGATGCAGAATTAGCAGCACAGCATGATTACACACTTCAGCATTTAAACTTGGGAGGTACCGCTGGCACAGACAATGGCTAAGGAAATCACGTTGGAATATCTAAGTTGCCCCAGGCTTAGAAACAGCAACAATAACAAAACAGTTGCAAAAAATACAACACTGCAAAGTGCAAGACCATGATCTAGTGACCAAAGAGAGTTCCTGCTAGAAAAAACATCATTACTCAGAAGCAAAGGAAGACAATACCACAGGGTGATTATGAATTAACACTTGGCACAGCTAAAAAAGAAAATTCAGCTGYGATCCTAGGTATTTCCAGAAGAGAGAAGTATTTTTTAATCCCATTATACAAGGGTGAGCCTGCATGCAGAACAGTATAGTTCCTGTCAACTATGCCCAGCAAATATCAACTCAAGCTGAAAGAGGTGCATGGAAGAGCTATTCATTCAAAGGAAAATCTATCTTGTTATCTAGAAGAACTTAGCTCATTAAGCCTAGTAAAATGAAAGCTAAGGAGAAAAATGACCCTTAGTAAATATCATGGGATAAAAATCAATGTTTAAGCCATCAGACAAAATTACAAGAAGAAACATATAGGAACTTGCCATGAACTTTCTAAGCACCAGAAGGGGGAGACCGTGGAACAACCTTCCAGCAAAATCCATGTTACATCCCTAAACCAATTTCTGTTCACACCTGCCCTGCTGCCTGGGCCACGCTTTCAATATCCTAAACTAAGAGCTGAAGTGCACCACTCCAAAACAAGAAGTTGAAATAACAAACAATACCAATTTATGCACAAACATGAGAAGGGACTTGTATCTTTTCCTCCCATTCTACAACGCGCAGCACAGTGTCAAGGCAGAGAGGGAGGGCTACAAACTCCGATTCTATCCTGAGACAGAATCCTGCATCTGATCCCACATCAAGAGACAAAATTTTTCAGCTTACCTGCTTGTCCAGGAATTCCCTGGTATCCTTCTCAATATGTCCCTCGTAAAGATTAGTTGTAAGACTCATTAACCCAATTTTAGACAGTCCAAAGTCTGTTAACTTAATGTGACCCATGGAAGTTATCAGCAGACTAGAAGAAAGAGAAGCAGCAAAATAATCCAACATGCAATTAATTGTTTCCCAAAAGCAATTTAAAAAAAGAAGAACACAAGATAATGCTAAGCAAGTTCTCAGTGTTACGTCCCATTCAAACAGCTGGAAGGAACCTCCTATGCAACTGAATATCACAGAGCAGCCAAGGCAACTAGAAATCAGACTACCTTCTGCCATAATTTCATCAGTGTAGCAACAGCTTTGAGATAATATATGAAGATGTTCTTCCCACCCTTTCTCAGTGTCTATCTGGTAGATAGACATCAGTAGCAAGAGACTCCATCATCAGTAGCAAGAGACTCCATAAAATCTCCTACATGTCAGATGCCATTGAAGATTTCTACTGTCTCTAGCCCCCATGTCCTCTTGCCTATGGAGAAAGCCCCTGAAGAACTGGCTCTCTCCCTCCAGCTTCTGAAGAGCTAAAGACTTACTTATCAGGTTTTAGGTCACGGTGAACAATCCCGTAATTGTGTAGGTACTCCAATGCCAGAACAGTCTCGGCAAAATACATCCTCGCCATATCAACAGGTAGGGCACCAATGTTCTTGAGAAGTGTAGCACAATCACCTCCTAGAAAAAAAGTTGCAAATATGGCACAGTGAAATGGCAAATATCAGTAAGAAAGAACAGCTACGGGTCTACAATACTAGATTAGAGTGAGTTTCCTAAAGGCTGTCTCTCTCAATCCTGTTAGCCTGAATTCTAAAGCGCTCTCTACACTCGAGCTTCAATACTAAAATCTTAGGAAAATTGAGATCCATGTATGCTCAAGAACCGTACAGATGCCGTTTCCAAACCATAAGCAAGCTTTGAAGAAAGGGCAGTTCATGACTGTTTGGCCTCTCTATAAATTTCTTTGCTTTCCACCACTGAGACAAATACTACTTCTGATATACAAGCTTCTTAAAATAGTAAGTATACACCTCTACAACTACTAACTGGCTCTCCCTACACATGGAGAGGAAGCCATGCCTTTGGACACAGTGGTAGTCATGAAAATAAGTCTGTGGGCCCCTGATTCAAGCTTCTTAAGGAACATTGGCCACACATTTCATTCGATTTTCATCTCTACTTGCAAATAGGAATTAATATTTAAATTTTTTATGTCAATACATCTGTTTTCATTCCACTAATTTATCTGAAAGAGCACTGATACAATAACTATAAGCTTATTTCTCATAAACATTCAGCCAAGCAAGCCAGGCATAAGAAATTAATCCTATCCACCAGTGGAAATATATTGCTTACAATAAGACACAGTGATAAAATAAAATCAAATAATATTCCAAAGAATAAGCAAAACAAACAAAAAAAACCCCAGCATAAAATAGCACTGTATTTTAAAAAAGGCTGCTAAAGAACAAAGACTGTTGCTTGGTGATGTTTCTTAACTGTCTTTTTCTAACTGTAATGCCAAGCAAACATGCTATGGATCTAGCCATGCCATCCCACAGGAGAGTGGGAGGATCTCTTTCCAACGAGGACTGGAAAGTTCATGCTGACTTCCGACCCCAGCAGCTTTCTACATATGGCTTTATGTTTCCTCAGCTCCACTGCAGTCATGTTGTATTAGTCACAGGGATTCACAAATGGAGTATCTCCTTACGCTAAACTGTACTAGCAGAAGAATGACTCATTTCTCCAGCTCAGCCCAAGCAGTCCACACACTCCTCCCTAAAAGGGCATCACGACCTCCCCTGCGACTGCAGGGCTGACTGAGCTCACTTGCCATGAAGAAAGGACTAGCACACACATGAGATGGTCTTCCTGTTTATTGAGTTCAGAGCAGTGCACTGACCAGCCTTACACCCAAAAGTACACATCTTATAAATTACTTGGAAACGTCATCCTTCACGAGGAGACACACTGCATACACACTACACATCCATCCTATCAAAGGTCCCCTTGCAGGTGTAGATAATTACAAACATACCTTCCACGTACTCCATAACCATGCACAGGTGGCGCTTGGTCTCAAAGGAGCAGAACATGCTGACCACAAAAGGGTTCTCAGCAAACGTCAAGATATCTCTCTCCACAAAAGCCTGCTGGATCTGGTTTCTCAAAATTAGGTTCTGTTTGTTGATCTTCTTCATGGCAAAACGTTGACGGGTGGTCTTGTGTCGCACCAAATATACCGCTCTAGAAAAACCACATAGCAAGAGGAAAAGTTCCATTTTCAGTTGAAACTGTTTTGTTTTGGTTTTGGTTTTTTTTTTTTTTTTAAAACAGTGATGGTAACTGTTTTGGATGGGTGCTGACAGACTTATCTGTGACTCCATAAAATCCCATCTCAGTGCCAAGCTGCCCTAGAAAAGAAGGAACCCCATGATGCTTCCTTCCAAAAGCTATTCTGCCTTCTTGAATTAAGCAGCATTTTGGCTGATGTAAGTAACAAGGAGATATTTCAAGACACAAATGTCACAAACTTCCTTAAGCATCATTGCAGAGAGGCATGTATTTTTCAACACTACAGTCACCATTTCACTTAAAAAATTGTCCAAAACATATGGAATCAGCACGATTTCTTTCCAAGCTCCATAAAATTAATCTGATGCAACACCATCACTGGGGATTTCCTTCAGCAAAGTTTCTCTTACATTTCTATCATTTGCAGATCATTAGATTCCTGCACATTAATAATATAATTTGCAAATAAAATTTTCATTCAGTTTGCCTGCCTTATTGAATCAGTACTTGTTTCCTTTTCTCTGGAGTATATTACATTTAACATGGTATTGTGTCTCACCAATTGACTATAAAATACACCCAGGATAAAGACAGATATGAGTAACAGCAAAACTACCACCTCTCTCTCCCCTTTTTACAAAGTTACATTTAAATCATGGGGCCTGTGCAGAAATATGACTGAAAAGATATAAAATCTTCTTGTCTAATAATATGGCTCTTCGACATGCTCCATTGTACCTTCGCTGACTAAAAAATATGCTTACACTTTTTCCACATACAATTTTTAAAAAATTAGTTGCTGTTAACTAGGCACCCACTTCAACAAAACACTCAAGCACATGCTCAAGTTTTGCTGTTATGACCTACTGAATATCACTGCTTTTCAGTTACAGCCTAATGACTATCACTGGTAAGGATTTACGAACTGCAAAGTGTCAGGAACCGTCTTTAAAATTCTGGATAGGTTTGTATGAGCGGTTAAAATTTTAACTGACCAACTTCATTCTGGATTCTTCGATGGATAATAAAATCTAATAGCATTTTTACTGTATTACTTCTCACAGTAGATTTGCCCCAATGTAATTTTAGCATTGCTGTTAGTATTTCAAGTGCTCACAAACAGCCACATATGTTACATATATAATCTGAATACATGGAAGAATGGAAAAGCATAAACTACTTCTCCCTCAATATTCTTGCTCTTTCAATGAATCATCAATAACATTTGCAACTACAGAATTTTACCCTCACTCATTTAGCCTTTAAACAAACACAAATCACAGGACTTAACTAGACAGCATGAAAGGAAATACAGACTGCCTTGCTAAGTAATAAGGAAATGGGTGCAAAATAATTTTCTCAGACTCATGTAACTACATTTTTTTTACTATTACTTAGGAAATCTCACAATAAACTAAGTGACAACATTTTCCCTAGAGACAATATTTAGGGAAAATGTTTTTGTCATCTCAAGCTAAGGTACTGAAGTGTTTATATTTTACATACCTACCATAAAGAAACAGTGCCGAAATAGTTATTGGAAAAACAGGCTTGAGATCACAGCTAGGAAGGGCTTCAGAAAACTTGCGCCACAGAGGGATTAGGAATACCATATTCTGAAAGCTTTAACGTAGGGCAACTAATTTTCCTGAGCTGGAAGCTGTGTGTCAGTTCAGCGCAACGTAGGGACTTCACAGCCAGGAACTATGTCCAGGTACAGGGGCTATTGTCTAAGAAACCCTGAGAACGTGCAAGAAATGGCATCTCCCAGAAGAATGCAGAAGACATCACAAGTGTGGAACTTCTGTAAGACCCAAGCAAAATTCATTTATGCTTTGGACCCAACAAAAACCAGTCATTCGCCAAACTTTGCTATAGCCCTTCCCTGGGTAGGACAATAATCGTCTTTTCTTCTAAAGCAAAGTCTAAAAGCCTTACCCATAAGCACCATTACTGATCAGTTTAATAGTTTCAAACTCTTCTTCAGATGGAGTTTTCTTTGACTGGACAGAGGCCCCACGGCTCTGGGGAAAGAAGACAAGAAAATGGAAATCAGGAGCAGGAATGACTTCATTCTATAAGTCATTTTTTTGTCCTTTTCTTCTTTAAGCAACCTTCGCCCAAACTCAATCCATTTCTAAACCTCTGGAGTCCTCAGCTTGAGAATTATTGTCTGTATCCCTAGGTCCCTTGCAGATTCCCTCCACAAATATTAGCACAAAAAGTCAGTGGACTATAAGATTCAGGCCTTTCCCCAATATTACATTTTTAAAAAAACAATAAAATAAACAACTAGGATCTTTGAAACCTAGCAAGTTCTATAATTAAATTTTTCTAATGGTCTGTTACTAAAGTCAACGCTCTTCAATACCCATCACATTTTACAAATGCAGATATAAAGAATTTCTCCAGATGATTTTTGTTTGCAACTCTAAAAAAACATCAACAAAACTTGATGATAATGCCTGTTTGCAACTTTCAAGCATTTCACCACCACAGTATAGAGATTTCCACATTTTTATGAGTGTATACTCTAGTTTCAATGTGCTTTTAAATTTCAGCACTTTTTTTTTTTTTTTAATTAAAATTACTCTGCATTACAATTAATGCTTTACTGTAGACTACTTCTTTCCAGAGGAAAAAAAAGCACTAGACAGAGTGAGTGTATTACTGCTTTACCTCAACTGAATCATCTGTCTCAGGAGTGTCTGGGCTGTCATAGCTATTCAGCTGGGCCATTTCTGAAAAGAAAGAGGAAAGATTACTCCTAATGATCTCAATCAAACACTATTCTCTTTGTTTATACAAGACAAACAGGATTGTAAGAGGTGCTTCTAGATGACGAAGGACATTTTTCCCCTCTGTAAAAAGTCACCCCAATTATACAGTGATAACCTTTAACATCTTTAAACTGTAGGCAGTATTTTATATAAAGATTAATATAATTAATTGTTCTAATTTCAGCCTGACTTATTCTAGGTGGTTTCTATAATAAGTAAAAGCAATAAATGCAGGTTTGAGGAAACCACTAGCTAGTTAATATTAAAACCAATTCCATGCATATATGTCTGCATATAGCCTGGTGGCACCCCTGCACTCCAGAAAAGAAAAAGCATTACATTTCGAACAGCCTCCCTCTATGAAATGTGTCTGATTCTGCAAAATGCTGAGCAGCAGCAAACTGGGAGAAAGTCAGTTAGTTTAGGCTACTCAGCTGTCTTAGGAGATGCTATAAACTTTGCAAAACCAAATCCTACATTAACTACTAGTCCCTGCACAGACAGCATTGACATTTCTGGGTGCCCTCCTCACAGAAAGGAAATAAGGCACCTTGACATCTCTGCACATTTCTAAAGAAAATTTGACTTCAGTAAGGGGAATTAGTGATGGAAAGGTTCTCTCCCATGACAGGGATCAAAGGAAATTTCCCTTTAATGTCAGATTTCAACAAATGCTATTAAATTGCATTTAGCAATCTTTGGTAGAAATTTTCCCGAAGAGCTCTTCACTTGAAGTCAACCTGTCACTGCCATTCCGGTAAACACCGTAGAAGTTAAACTAGTCCTATCCAGACTACTAATTTATGCTAAAATTATGCTCTCCTGAGAAAACAAAAAGTACAGTTCAATCGCTGAAATATTCCACAGTAACCTCCAGTCTCTGTCACACTTCCTATTGTTGCTGAGCAAGCTGTGCGTGCTCATAAAACTTGTCATAGGAGAAGAGATTCAGCTAGCAAAGTGCTACGCAGAAATATTAACTCACAAATTCCAAAGTTAGGATCTTCTGGGCCTCTGTACGTTTACAGCATATTCAATTTACCAGATGCAATTCTGGGACCTAGCAGAAAAGCTGTTACYTTCCTCTAAAGCATTACTCTCTTTGGTTTTGCTGCTATGCAAGATGTAAAAATACAATCTCATATCTACCTAAAAAATTCATACTGGACCTGGTTTCTCATGGCAAATCACAACAAATACACTTTTCCCAGAGAGGACAGCAAAGTGGGATGACAGGATACTTTCCAACCAGGCCACCAGCAGGCAGGCAGATCAGAAAAATAACAGGCAAATTTACTTTCACTGTCCAACAGCACAGAGAAAACAGTTAAATCATAAAGTCATTTTCTAACATTGTTTCAGCTATAATACAGGTAGACATTATTAACACCATAAGTAAAGAACTGTCACTGCTGATGTGCAGTCCTTACCCAAGCAATGCTCCTTTGAGACATGGGGCTGGAAAGGACAGTCTAGAATTTGACAGCAAACAGGAAAACAAGGAAAAATGGCCTAGAAATTAAACCAATAAAATAAAAGCCTCCTTCAGCTATGTTGTGACCAGGAGATCTGGTTATCCTTTCAGTAGTTTGGAGAGTAGAAAACAAGAYTTCTCACCCTCCAGGGGATCCCTGGTGAGTCCCAGCTGGCTGATAATATAACGAGGAATGTCGCATTTAATTCCTTGCCCTTCCTTGGCATGGCCTTCTGCAGCTTCTAACAAATGGTAAAACTCTTCAGGATCAAACTCCTACAGCAAGGTAGTGAGAGAGACAGAGAGAGGTAAATGATTCAGCTTTACAATTACGAAAGGTTTCTCTCCGATATAGGAGATTCCTCAAAAACATCCAAAGTTAATTCTGGGCTCAGCGATGATGCAAAACATTTGCAGTTACAACAAGCATGTCAACGCATTCTACTCTGCTCTGCAAAAGTGACAGACTTTTACAGCCTGCCGGATGTCCACTGGCTTAGATCTGCAAATCAAAACAGGACAAGGACTGTAGRGACTTTTTATGAACCAAAACCAGACTATTGGATAATATGGTCATGATAACGTAAGCATCAGTGTGGACACACCTCCCAATTTTGTCACATTGAGATGTGCCAGGGAAAGGTCTGTGATGAGGACTGAGGTGCCGCCTTCTGCCACCTCTGTCTGACAGGTGAGTTAAGCCAATATAAACCTCTCCTGCTTTCAAATGTCACTTCTGATCAAACCATACATCCACCCAATTCTGTAACTGTCCCAACCTTAGCAATTGCTAATAAAATTATTAATAAACCAGCAATTGCTATTTTATCAGTAGAGAAGATTTCACTTTCTATGTAAGAAATATTGCTGCAGTATTTCTTGTACTATACAGTACAGGATCATCTTATCAACTCAGTCCTGGTGTATGTGACCTCTAAGGCAAGAAAAGGTTATAAGAAGGTGTGATCTCTTTTACTAGACTAACACATACAGTTGGAAATAAAAGACAAGCTTTTGGTGGCAGGAGCACTCTGCTTAGAAGCAAGTTCACTAGTTAACTTCAACTCTCCCCTACAAACCTCATCATTCACCAGCAATGAGTAGCTTTGCCAAGACTCTTCAAAAATTTTCTAGTGAAATGGGAGGATAAAAGGGGAAGAGTTACAGCATACAGCTGTGAGGACATCAGAAAAGAACTGACGTGAGTGTGCTCAGCAGCATAAGAGAAAAGAGGGCACAGAACTGCAAACAAGAAAAACAAGTATGATGATGTAAAGATATTTGAATGGTTAGAGAAACAGAGAAAAGATGCATTTTTTCTTGATTGCTTTAAGCAATGCTGCTTAGATACATGCTGTCACCAAAGACAGCAACAATGCAAGAAAGTAAGTTCCTTCTAACTCCTCTGGAAAAGGATTCATCAACTACCTCAGAATCGGCAGAGAGCAGGAGCCAGACTAGAGAGGACCACAGGAGAGAGATGGTCAACAGTACTGCACTACTGAAAGGGAAGGTGTCAAGGAAGGACTCTTCAAGATACAACTGTAGGTCGTTATTGGTGAGTGAAGGACAGAAGAAAAAGTCTGGTGACAAAAAATTCAAACATAAAAAAATTAAGAAATTAAACAAATTCCAATTCTGTCTTCTTTTTAGTAGATTTATTTAATCATTGGAATACAGTTTTACTTAAACGGAGAAGCATGATCCCTACTAAGCAGAGGCAAACGCTATGGAAAAATAATCTGAAAAAAGAATAAATTTCATACTTTTTCCCAAAAGATGGTTTCAGTGATGCACAAAACACATTATTATTTTCTTGAAGCCCCAGAGACTCAGTCCATAAATAAGCATTTCACAGTCCAACAGGTAATACAAAGACTGAAGCCAAATAACTGAAGTTTAAAATACTTAAATGCCTTCACCCCCATTAAAACAATCACAACCACCACAGCCACTGCCTATATGGTCAGTTATTTCATTTACAAGGAAGAAATAAGAATGAGCTGTGTTACTAAAATTAACATTAATATTAAATCTCAGAATATTTGTCTATATATTCACAAACAATGAAGCTACAGGTTAAATTACCAAAAAAAAAAGGTTTAAAAAAAAAAAAAAAAAGAAATGTAGTTCTCAAGCTATTTAAATGGTAGACTATCCATTGCTATATTTCTTGTTCTTTTAAGGGATAAAAGGGACATTAGTACTTAAGTCTTCATGTCAGCAGAATAAAAGAAATATATGTGTTAAAAAAATTAAAACAAATTTTAAATCTCAGAATATGTTGGATGAAAAAAAAGAAGGAAAAAAGAAAAAGATAAATTACCAAAAAAAAAAGGTTTAAAAAAAAAAAAAAAGAAATGTAGTTCTCAAGCTATTTAAATGGTAGACTATCCATTGCTATATTTCTTGTTCTTTTAAGGGATAAAAGGGACATTAGTACTTAAGTCTTCATGTCAGCAGAATAAAATATATATATGGAAAAAATTGCTAGAAAGGCAATCAGGTCAAATAAACAGGAAAGACTAATATACAAATACAAATACTATTTTTACACTTTGAAGCCTAGCCACTTCATTGTCAAGGTTGTCACTACATGCTTTGGAGTTCATTACTCAAATCTCAATGACTTCACGGCGTCCACCTGCTCCCATTCACTTTGCAGAACATCATGTGCAGAAGAAAGTGGAGGAACCTGGAGACCTACTGATTTGCAGCTAAAAGCTGGCTTGAGTTCGGATCTGCTTGCAGGATGGGTTCACAAAACTTACTGAGGTTTCATGCCTTCCTAGATGATGTGTTACTAGTAAAGTGTACGCAAGCATAAATGACAATGGTGAACACAGCAAATACAAACACAATAAGTTTAAATTTAGTTGCTTTCTTCATTGCCTTCACTTCCAAAGGATATTTTGAACAAGTGCTAGAAGATAACTGGAGTCACAAAACTCCTCTAAATCACAAAAATAGTTTTAAAAGCCAAAGAATGCCCAGTCTAAATGGAGTTGTGTCCAGGATTTTCAATGTAATCTAGTGGAGACTTCTTGAATAAGTAAGTGTAGGCATCTATCTTTCTAGTTGCATGGCCTACTTCTTCATCACTGACAATGATCTTCCTTGTGCTATAGGGTTCACAGCAAAGCAATTCATCTGACAGTCATGGAGGAGGAATAAGGGAACCCTCCAAAGTCAACTGGTGTTTTCACCAGTACCTCAAGCAGACGTTTTCAAAAGCTGATATCATTGGAAAGGTTGGATCACTCTTGTCTACTTTATCAAAGAAAGCTCTGCAAAACTCATTTATCTGCTAGTGACTCCAGTGGTAAAAGTCACCCGTGCACACTGCCCGCAATGTGCTTCAAATGCTAACTGTACATCTATATCCAGCCAGATTCCTAATTTAGCCAACTACTTTAATGTCTCAATCAGATGTAGCTTCTTTGTCATTTTTATGTCCAGAAAGAACCATTACATTGTGAGCTTTGACCTCTCATGTAACACAAGCCAAGGAATTTCATCCTGCTATTTCATAAGTTTCCACTTTAGGTTTGTGACACCTTCTCCAGCCCTCAGACAATTTTTTGTGACTCTTCCCTAGATTCTCACCAATTTTTCAACATCCCTTTGAAATAGTGTCCCAGAACTGACCTCTATAACCAATAACGACCACAACACTGTGTACACCAGAGGCCTGAACATCTCTTTCCATATATATTCAAGAATTATATTAACCCTTTTGCTGTGGCATCACAGTGAGAATGCACATTCAGGCTGCATAAATATTTTTGGAGTTGCACGACTTCAGGACACAGTGGCCTATTTCATTGGGATGGCCTATATACTTTTCACCACTTCCTAGAGCTAAATAAAAGAATACGTTCTTATTAGCCAGAGTAAGTTGTTAAAAAAGCAATGAGACTTGCTTTTCCATATATCCCAATAACATTGAAAAGGATTTCAACCACAGGCTTCCAAATCTGCTTGGATCTCTCACTGGCCTATCCCTCTGTGTTCACAGCTGGAAAACCTGACATCAGGTTTCTCTACAATTGCTGGGTCTACAGTAAGAGTTTGAGTCCAAGAGCCCAAACATCATTTATATCATGGAAGGGAACTTCTTCATTAGCGACAGTTCTTTCTTAGCATGGCTCTCTGGGCACCATACGCACATCATACATTTACACACTCTTCTTTGTATCTACTAAGAACACGAGGAAAATCAGGTGGCATCAAGTAGCATGAAATTGTGTCAACAGCTACATCTGGCCCCTCAGCCATAAACTTTATACTAAAATATAATTTAGCTGCTGTTGCAGCTGACACTCCAATGGAAAGATACTTCTATATTAATGCAAAGGACACTTAGTACTTCTTTTTTTAAAATATTGATTTATTTTCATCAATGTTTTTATGAGAATTTAAAGCTTTCTCTTGAAGGCTTTGTGTTCCTTATCTCCTCAAACACACACCAAACTCTTTACATCATACACGCACTCTCCTGAGGACCAAACTTACCAGGCACTCAAGCAGCCGAGCTGGTCGTGCAATGATAATCATCAGCTTCTTCACAAGTTGGGTAACGAAGGCAACCTCGGAGCTCTCGGATCGCTCGTGGGCCTGTGGAGAGCAGAACATCACATTATGGTCCTAGCAGTGAACTCTTCATTTTTATATGTCAAATGCTGAACGCAGAGCAATCACCAGCTCAGTAACTGTAATTCGGCAGCAAAGGCATGACTGAGTGAGGGCAGGCAATGATCTCAGCTCATTCAAGGATGCCAAGTTACATACAGCTTTTCCATTACAACTGACTCCTTTTATCATGCAAGAGGTATTTCAAAGGCTCTATTTGCATTATATCACCTATCAATTATATTAGAAAGGATGTGTTTTTATTTTATTTTTTAAAATGAAAATAGGAATACTGATTTTTTTCAGTTTTACCTTCCACACAGTACTGACATCTAGATAAGTACTAACAGCTACACATGTTTCTAGGCTTTACTTTCAGCTAGAATTTAAACTACTTCTGTTCATCATCAAGAAAAACCTGAACTTTAGTTTCTCTTTATTTATTTTTATAAATCCTGCTGAAGAGCTGCAGCATTGTTTTGTATGCTATGTAAGACCAAGCACACAAGCAAAGCAAAGAGCATATAGAAACCTAATTCAGAGAATTTACTCTTGTCCACCTCCTTTACTTTACCAGATTTCAGTATAAACTCAAGGCTTAGTTTCAAGGTGTGTGTGTGTGTGACAGGGTGTCTTTTTACAACAATAAACACACTAAAACAAATGTAAAAAGAAAACCACCAAACACAAATTTGAACAACCGTCCCCAAACTACTCTTCGTTTGCTCAAGCACACAATGGTTACATTATGAGTCCTGAAGCACAAATAAAATAGTATTTCATTGCAGGGTGATAAAAAGATGGTTCCAATGACATGTAAAAACTCTGAAACAAAGTATAGCTATTTTTTCCCCAAGGTCTAAAAATTAGGCTTTAGCAGAGCCACAAATATAAAGTCCAGAACTTAACCAATGACCTTATGCTGGCAATGAGCCAGTTGCTTATAGGAATGATATTTTATCAATAAGGATGCAAGCAGCAAGAAACTAAAAGGTTCATTTAGCATCGTTCATTAGCACCATCTAAGAAAAAGACATATATGGGTGAGAAATCAAATCACACTGGTGATCACCTAAAAGAACAATAAAAACGCAGGGAAGCAGAAATTCAGAGCTAGAAACACACAGGCAGCATTTTAAATAATATATCCCTGATATTTTGTTACCAAACAAAAAAATAAGAGTTCATTATTTCTCATTTTGACACAGGTCAGAATAAGAAACGTAATCTGTTTACTTCAGCACTGATAAGCTAGGGCTAGAATTTTAACCTTGAAGAAAATGATGTAACTGCTAGTTCATTATCTAAAAAGAACATCAGAGATGCTTCCTGGCTATGGAGCCTTATAAAGAAGATTCTTTTGAAAGCATTGAAATAAGTTGCGATTTTTTTCTAACAAAAAGTTATTTTCTAATTATAAAATAGAAAATAATCAAAATGCAGATGATTAGTATTCACTCTGTGTCCCCCAATGCATTACGTAAACTTATGAGTTAAAATATAAATTCTAGAAAGAAATTAATGCTTTCATATTTGAAAAGCCATTCCAGATCACCAGGGGTTAGCTGTGCTGAAATGAATAAATAAAACATCAACAACTTTGTATTATTTGAAATATGAGCCATGCAATTGGAAAGTCCTTCCCCCCCACGTAAGTTATATTATGCAGAAAATAATAATTCATCTTTTTGCATCCATTTATACTGTTGAAGCAAACTTATTCTTTCAAATCAAGTCCTTCTGTTTTCTCCTTTTTTCATCTACAACAATTTAGGCAAAATAATTTAAAAATGTAACTAATTTAATCAGGTGTCTGTTTTGAAAATGAAAAGCTAGACCATGACTGCCAAATGATATAGAAAAGCAAAAGGAAAAAAAAGGACTACAAAAATCAAACACAACTTGTAACAGCCACTCAGCCATCATCTCTGCACAGCACTGCTCTTCCAAGATCCTCAGTAAAACTGCCTCTTCTTGTTTCCTTCTCGCGCAGGACAGCCCGGACATCCCTACAGACGTCTTGTTTACAATCTGTCCCAAGGACAGTATCTGGAAACCAGAGGGTTATATAGCCAAGCACTGCCTGCCTCTTCATGTGCCTTGGTATGAGGCACGCCATCTAATTAGCAGTTCCCAATGACGACATGCTTGTCTGAAGGTTGCTGGTGGCATTTCAGGGTTTCCCCCCCTCCGCCTCCCGAGGGAGGAGGGAGAAGCTATAGGGGTTGTGGGTAGAGGCTGATGCCATTCCTACACACATTGCCAGGGACACGTGTACAGGAGGTAGCAATGGGTAATTTACAAACCAATTCCCTTATCTGAAAGACCCATCCGTCACTAACTGTAGCTACTGGGGCATGAAATTAAAATCACTGTCCTCCCCTGGGGTTCAGCAGGACCAATAACTGGGATATGCAAGTCACAACGTTGTAATTGAGCTAATATACTGATGGAAACCAAAACAATAGACCTGCAATGCCAAGAACCAATAAATTTACACTCAGGCTTGTATTAAGAAAGCAATCCCAATCAGAATATCCATTGGCCAATGTGCAGCATCAGTCACCGCAGTATAATATTAATACCCTCCCCTGTTTTTTTTGTTCCATGCACAGAAACACCTGTAATCCTTCACCTTCTTCACCAATTGGCTACACCTACGCAAAAGCCATTAAACTTCTTTTGGCGAGTTTTACCTCGTCAATTCAACCAAGTAATAACTGACTATAACCTTTTTTTTACCCAGTAACCTGAGCTCCCATGCCATCCTCTAACCCCACCTCACAGTATCAGATAAAGAATTGAATGTCATATATTCTAAGTGCTTTATCTTATTTTTCAATTTTTTAACTATAAGTGTGAAGTGTAACATTCAAGTTCATGTTTTCCAAAATAAAGAAAATCTCTTAAATTCATTTTTACTTTAGGATAATTTCAATGATGCAATAAGCAATAGGTTTTTCTGGCTAAAAGACAGTATTTCACACTCCAAACAAGGTAAAATATCTCACTTTCCATAACTAATGAGATTTGTTGGTATTTCATTACAAAAGTCAGGATCTAAAAATTTGTAAAAGCTTTCTGGTTTGGTAAATTTAAACAGCTCATTATTTACATACTCAGTTACTCTATTTTACAGATAACATTTTTACAACATAAAGTAGACTCAAACTGCAAGACATTAAATCAAGTTTTCTTTCTATGCTTTGAAATACTGTGCAAGTTTAGTCTGTTACCACGTCAGAATCAGCACCTTAAAAAAGAATTTCAAGAGAATCCATTCTTTCACAGTAAAACTGTATGAAAATCCACGGGTATTCCTGCCACTTGCTGACCTCCTGCTGCTCATTTCCCTATTCACCAATAAATCATCTTCCCAATCTTTCTATATCTTATAAAAATATACCATAAAACTATATATCCTACTGCACAGATCATACAACTTCCCAAGTAGAAGAGCTTTTTTGATGACTTTCCAGTTGCTATTTTTATATAGTGTGTAACTCTGCATGATACAGTAAAAGCTAAGCAAAGGCGAAGACCCTGCACTCAAGTTTGGCATAATCTAATATTGACTCCAAACTTCTTGCGTTTCAGGAAAGTCCTCCAAAAGAAATATTATCGCCAATTTCTATATATTTAGACTGAAATGTCCCAATTATTTTCTTTTAGAATGCAGTCTGAAGGGCAAGGCTGAAAAGCAGGGGGAAACAAGTACGTTTTAAATATTAAAGTATAAAAGAAGAGACAAGGAACTATGATAGCACAGAAAAAACAAATGAGAAAGATGTGGAATGAAGTCTTTGGCATTCCTCTGCTGTCTTCAGTTTCTTTGTCCTCTTCCTTCCCAGCCTGTTCTGCCTCCCTCGTCTCTCTAAGCTTTCCCTTTAATCGTCTCTAGCCCACCTCACTTCCTAAAGTAAATCAATTAAACTTAAGAGTTGACCCTTCTCTCACCCCTGCTCTGCAGAAGATGTTAAGGAGGAAGAGGTCAAAGCAAGCCCTGAATGTCAATTCCTGAACAAGCCCAGAGATGACCATTGTATCTTCTCTAAGAACAGTTCAATGTCATCTTTCGCTGTGCTTAGGATTAGCAGTATAACGCATGTAGGATCAAAGGGAAAAGGACATTTAAGAAGTGTGTTTTGAGGATTTGTTCTGAGGGAGGGGAGAGGAAAGGAAAAAGCAGATTTATCTGACCCACACTTTCTCCAAGATCCTGATAAACCTCTTCAGGCCAGAAGAGAAGCCTAAAAGTGCAGACTGGGAGTGGCCAGACCCAATTTATTGCTCTCTTAATTCCTCACGGTATGAGAAATCATTGTCCACACACAGAGGAGGGAAGTCTGGGAGTGGGAGAATTTCAAGCTCCAAGCACCTGCTACCAGAAGCAGTAAACACAGTGTAGTCCCCTTGCGCCCCTTGAACTGTCAGCTATTTTGCCGAGCATACACACCCACTTTTACGGAAATCTTTTCAACTTCCAAACCACCGCCCAAAGAGGCCTGATCCCTTATTTCATAGCTGACGTGTGCCAAAACCCTGCTTCTAGACTCTGGAGATACAAGGTGGACCCACTGGCACGTGCTCATCTGGCTGCAGGAAATCCCTCCATCTCCCCTTTTCACTGCCAGCCCCGCGCTGCCCGCCCTGCCCACGCAGGGCTGCTCACGTGCCCCCGCCAGCCCACGGCCAGCCGTCGCTGGGCCCAGCGGTAACGGCCGGGCGATGCTTATGCTGCCCAGGAAGGCTACGCTGCCACTTTCAAACTCCAGAAACATTTTCCTCTCTTTTAAAGACTACGAACACTGAATAATTTCTTTGACTAGATGCAGTTTTTCCAGCCCTGTATGGTGGCATCAATGGTCAAACTCTTGCACGGCATCCAAAGAACACCACTTTTACCAGGAAACACATTTTTTACTATTAAATGCATCCACAGTGGTTACTGATATCCCACAGGCAGACAACCAGATAGGGCCTCGAAAGATATTCCCTGCCTCTCTTGATCTGTCAAAATTATATTCCCCATCCGGGCAGAACACCACAAAAACAAACATGAGTCATTTTTCTCCCATGCATAACAAGTATCAGGGAAACTACAGCCACGCTCACATAAACGGGGTAGCCAAAGATTTTAGCTGATACAAGGGAAGATTCTGCAGTTTTCACAAAGCTTTTTAATACAATAATTGTATATTAATATAGTATTTTTATTCGTCTGCCATTTTCTAATGTCTGGGAAGAGTGGCAAAGGGGCACAAACTAGTGCAATTCATGCCAGTGGGTTGGCAAACTGATCAATGACATATAAACACATCTTCACCAAGTAGATTAAAAACCATCACAGAAAATAAATTATTTCAGGTGTTCTGTTTCTAGGTGTCTCCGTGATATTTGTTATCTGAGACCACGATCTTTATAAATCCTGTGTTTTCAGCTTGCTATCTCCTTAAATCAAAGCTTAGGAAGACATTCCCAGATGGAGGTCTGGACCCAGCAACTGCTAATTGCACTGACTCTTCACAACAGCTATAGCATAAATTCTAAGAGATTTTTTGAATTTAATACTATTTTCATTTTAAAGGAAAAGAGTAATTTTAATGAGTAGCTGAAGCATACTGAGCATGCATTAAAACTGTGCCCCCTTGTGTATTTTCATATGCTTTGAACACCACAAAACACATCGAAGTACTAAAAAACCCACAACTGGATTAAGTTCAGCTCAAGAAAATCTTCTATGAAAAATTAATAGCAACACTACAAACTATGGTGTTTTCACTCCTTGAAGGCACTATTGTAATTAATAAGTCATTCAGAGTCTTGAAGTACATGAAAGAAAAGTTCAATAATTTCCTTCATCTGGATGAACCCAATTTTCATAAGTGGTAAAGACTGCCTTTGACTTACTGATATGCATATTTAACTTTTGTACAGGTGAAGTGATTTGCTCAAATCTACCCGTGGTAGATCAACAGCAGACTGGAACAACTCAGATCTCCTGACACCCCCACCTGCTGCCTTTCCCCTAGAATCCACATTATCTCTCCTAAAATCAAAGCTCTGGCTTATTGTTTAAAGTTTCAATCAAAATAATATATTCTACTTTCTGGAGAGCACTTACATCCTGAAGAAGTTTCTCCAAGTTTTCCTGCAGCTCATAAAAGTACCGAGAAGTAATAAGACCTTCACGTGATTTATCTAGGCAATCTCTGGCCAGTTCAATAACTTGATGATGAATGAAACTTAGGACCCCATCTGCTAATTGCAGCACATTCTCTGGAGCATTAGAGGCAATAAACTCAGCCAGCCGTTCTTCCATCTGCGCCGTGGCCTAAGAGTACAGAATAAAGAGAAATCACTCTTAAATTTACTATCCCAGAACTTAAAACATAAACAAGTAGGGTGCTAAAGTAACATATTTGCAATTCCAAAATGCACGAGGCTTAAAAAATATTCCAAAATACAATAGAATTTTGCTGAGAATAAAAATAGCATATCATAGGCAAAAGTTATGTTCACACGAGCAAACAACAAAAATTAATCAGAACACACTTTCTGAAAATGCAAATGACCATAAGAATATCTTGGTCCTGAGGCTGTATTCCTCCCTGGGTCTCCAGAGTAAGGACATAAGATACAAGGCAGATTTCAGAACTTTTAGGCAAGACCATGGAAGCTGAAAATCATTGCCCCAAGCAATAGACACACGGCATTTCTATCACTATAAGCCCTGATATCCTGTCTCCAGAGAAACATCTATTTTGGCTATTGGTAGAACAGGAAGGAATGGCCATATCGACAGCTCTGGGATACACGATCTTCTACACTCATTTCAATGAGATGTTAACTTTCAAAGCTTGATTCCACAGATTTCAGTATTCAGCTTTTTAAAAAACAAACACACTTATTTTCACTGCAGATCAAATCAGCACATTTCAGTGCACCTGAATTCAGATTGACTTTTCTAAAAATCCAAATCGATGTTCATTGCCTCCCTGGTACCAAAAGCCCCAGTTGCAAACTTGGTTTTTGCCAAAACCTCCAGCATAATTTGGAATGACTTTAAAAGGAAACTTTGCATTTCCAATATGTAAATGGAAAGCCTACCAAACCCAAAGAAGTTTGGATCAGTATAAAGCAAATTTAATGCAGTTATACAGGGAATATCAAGAGAATGTTATTTGACTTATTTTGAAATTACTCTTTAACATAGCTTTTTAAAGTATAAATGAAAATAAGCAAAACATCCCTCTTCCAGCCTTGATCTGATTAGGAATTTAAAGAAAAAGACAAGGATTAGTTAAAAATATATGGAGAGCCAAAGCATGGCCCTTCTCCTCACTCTTGTGAGCATCTGTCATGCCAATAAAAGACATGAGAAATTTAGTAAATATGAAATACATACACAAATACACAAAGCTTTTCACCCTTTTCCATCTGAATCTCTCTATACATTCAATCTATTTCTTCTACTGCAGAATTAACATATGAAGCAGAGAAGGCAGCTTCAAACTCTCAGCAAACTGCACTGCTTGGAAATGAGACGTAAGAGCTGGGCTCCTTCGCCAAGGAGCACTACAAATTAATTCTGAGCTTGGTCACAATTTCATTGAATGCATTATTCAAAAAGTGATTCCTTACCTTTGGAAACCTTTCTTTGTACACATGATTCATCATTATTATTTCACTGTCAAAGGAAATTGGGGAGCGACCCGGGCTAGAGGAGAAAAGAAAGTACGTTATCATTTACAGATACCACATCAAAACCTGCCAAAATCCAGTGCTGGTCATAATGCTGCCACGCTGACTGTAGCCCTTCCAAACTTTTGACTTCAGTAATGGGCAGATGCTTAACTTCAGAGAAAATCCTAGCAAGCAATGGCAGTCT
This sequence comes from Phoebastria nigripes, assembly GCA_035582835.1. Taxonomy (NCBI): domain Eukaryota; kingdom Metazoa; phylum Chordata; class Aves; order Procellariiformes; family Diomedeidae; genus Phoebastria; species Phoebastria nigripes. The sequence goes on along the minus strand of JAYKAV010000300.1, from coordinate 629,484 downwards.
ATAGTCATCTGAAAACTGCTAACATTCCTGTCTTCATGTGAACTCAGGCAGAAACCCACCTATTTTCAGTGAATGCAAGCCCTAACACACAAGCATGTAAAAACCCAGTGCATTTGTTGCAGGTATATTTGTTATTTCCCTTGTTCTCTTACTGCCCTCCATGGCAGTGGTAGCAGCCCTCCTCAGAATGAAATCACTATTATCTCTGGAGTCTCTAGTGCCAGAAAGGAGCAGAGTAAAATGAAACAAGGAATTTGAGATTACTTGCTTTCCTTTGTCTGAAGAACACCACACTACAGGAGGGATGCATGAGCAGTGTTATTCAGCTAAATCTTATATATAAATACCACAAGCAATAGGAACAGAATAGTTTTATGAAAACTGCACTCCCTTGAGGCATGTTACATCACGGATGCATATGCATGTATGCATAGGTTAGCAAGCAACTTCAAGGCACACCAAAAAACAGGACACTAGATCTTGACAAACTGCATTTATATTACTGTTTGGGTGGGTTTTTTAAAGAAGAGTTGCATCTCATTTCATCACATCTGATGGTATGCAATGCTCTGACTCATTATGCCACTGAGGACAGCCGGAGTGAGGTAATGCAGATAATCCCTAGCTACAGGATCGCCTACAGCRTCTCATTTCTCTGGTTACCTTGTTTTAATGTTCAAGACAAGCGAGGGCTTCAATTATTTGGCATCTTACATGATCATTGTCTTTATGATTTTAAGAGTACTACATATTGCTAAAAATATTTTCTCTGTGTCAAAAAATACAATTTTATCTTGAATGAGTTCAAACATTTTAAACTTTCTTGTGAAGGATGAAATGAATCTCTCTAAATGGAATAAATGCATTTTAAACTTGGAATGCATTACAGTTACTACCTTGCTGCTAACCTATTTAAAGGAAAAAAGATTCTTTTGAGAACATATATTTACAATTCAAAGAAAATTTAACTCACTGGCTCACAGAATATAGCAATACCAATCTCTTTTCATGCCTGGTGCTGGAATTCCATGAACTACATTGTGTCTTGTTTTTATTAAGGTTTATCCCTCAGCTTGGGAAAATGCACTTCAGATTAAATCTCTCACTGGATCCTTATGTTAAAGGAGAAAAACTGATTTGGATGCTTTGGATACCAAGTAAAAACACATTTTCATCAACTTTTTTTGAAGAAAATATATCCCTTAGCTTGGTAGATAGCTATTTTTAATCAAGGAAAATTTTCTTAAAAAAGAAACTTACATTTATATTCATATGTAATGTATGACATAATAAAAAGAAGGGTAAGAACATTTAAATTTTAGACTTAGAAGCAAATTCCTCCACACATCTAGCCTGCTATCTTTATCCTTTTTTCTCTAAGACCAAACAATCTGACACAAACACATGACGCTTGTTTACTGGCAGTTCATATGGAGCTCAAGAACTTGGTGAACAYAGTTATTGAAGAATTTATTTTTCTATAATGTATTGTTTCTCTGTGTGATTTAAGTGAGGTATAAATTACAAGGATATATAAGCCCTTTGATACTAACTACGGAAATATGGAGGCACATACATACTTCATTTTAACACTAAAGTAGTCCTACTAAAATTTGTGCATGCTGAAGTATTTGCTGTCTTAGGGCTACAATAAAACATGAGGGTTTTTGCCTTTTGCTTTCAAGGCACTTTATTCATATGGATACAGGAAATTAAGAGCTATGCAGAAATCATGCTACTTGAGCTGTCCTGCCAGCAGATGTAGTGTTTCCTTAAGGAGAGCCACAATGATACGGGAGTTTATTGCRTTTGCTTTTGGTTTTTACGATTCTGAAACAAAGTCATTTCTTTGCACAAGGGTCTACCCACTGGCAAGAAAGCAAACACTTATAATCCCTCAGCTTCCTTAGGCATTAGCAGTTTTGTCTCTCATCAGTGAAAGCTGATTMATGCCACTTTTTACCACCTAGAACGACAGAGCATCCAAACAAATCCGGATAAAACCTGGGATCAAGGTTCAAATTGTCATTCTAAATAAAATTTGCCCAATATAACAGGTCAAATTAAATGTCTAGCTGACTATAGCAAGACTGCAACATAATGTCCTGCACCATAATTTTTTATGTTGGTCCTTAGCCTGGGAAACTACAGAAATAATTAGATGGATTACTGACTAACTAACCAAAGGCTAGCTGCCAGGCACTGCTGGTTTCTTTACAGCACCTTTGAGACACAACCAGGTGAAAAAGAAACCAGGACTGGGCAGATAACTGAATGCCACCAACAGAGAACGTAAGGAAATTTAGAAAAAAGAAAAAAGGAGTTTAATACATTTTACTGTCATGACAGCTTTTCAAATGCAAAAGCTTCACGCATCTATCTAGCACCAAAAATTTCACATACAGAACTAAACCAGTCTAACATTTCAAGTCTCACAAAGGAACAGATTATTTTCTGTAAAACAGAGGASACATACTGTGCACGTGCATAACATTTTAAGACAAAAAACAGGCTGCTTCTCTTTTCTTGGTGTAGATAGGTAGGTCAAAGAAATTATTATTGTCAGTGAGTTTTTCATTTCAGCAGAGCAGACATTAGAAGAATAGTATCTGTCCCCTTAAGCTTAACAGCAGAATGAAAAACTACTCTCTCTTTTCCCCTTCTTCACCCTCCCTCCACTTTATGAAATGATGTGGTGGTAGACTTTCAGTGACATCTATCTCCCGCAAAGGTTTCTCGCCTTCAACTTGTCAAAACTCATGTGTCTTTATCTGATGCTAGAAAGTGAAAACAGCTTATAGACAGCTATTTCAAGGAGTGGCATTTATAGTAGTAACTTAAATCTTACAAAATCTAGTTTAACTGTGACTAAATAAAACTGAGGTGGTTATGAATACCTAATTTTTCCTGCACTGTGACAGCTGTATTTATTAGGAAAAAGCAGAGAAGCTAAAAGCACTGTGCTCCCCTCTGCTTTTACCCTGTACATAAAGGTTTAATTAGGATGTATGTAGAGCACGTTACCAAAGTCAGCGTCCATAGGAAAATTAAAACCATAGGCCTTAATTTTCTGTCATTTCCAGACAGACGAAATAAGGAATTTTAAAACTAGATGGCTAAAGTTGTATGAAGTAGAAACTAAAGTAAACCTTCTGCTCAAGGTGAGCAGAGCATAGAATATTTCTATTCCTCTTCCCCCAAGAAATAAATATATAAATCTTTGACCCCATACAAATCACATTAATACTAGAAGTAAGTCAGAAAACTCCCCCTGAAAAAAGAGACAATAAGGCAGACGCAAATACGGCCAATCTACATCTGTCCATCAAACTTCAGAGCAAGTATGACTCAGTGCTTCACACAGACCACAACAATTAGACCTTGGGGCCTAATCCTGTTTCTGGACAGGACAATGACCAAAGGAGAACTGAGCTCAGTAGAGCAGAATCCATCTGCTAAAGCCTGAATTTATGCCACATGCACACTAACAGTGAAATACAGTTTCCCACAGAATTACAACAATCTATACCATGAAGGAAATAATGTAGAAAATTAAACGTGTAACTTTAGATTATTTTTCAGTATTTATTCAAGGATCCTTCTTCCTGCATAATCATAACCAAACAGCACAGAAAGTCCACACCGGGCAGTTATTCTACCGCTGCCAGAAAAAAGGGAATCTGAGGCAAAGCAGGATATACAGTAATTCTTCTTCTCATGGAACAGGCAAGCGGTGCAACAGAACAGTAAAGAGTCCTTCTCACTGAGCGCTTTGAAAAGTCATTTCTGAGTTTATTTACATACTTTTTTTTTTTAATTCATTTTTACAAACCCTCAGCTTCAGCTATGTTTAGTCTACAGACAAATACTATTTGTGATTGGTTTTGTATCACTGAACTGTTTTCCAGTTCAGCCCTTCTTTATACTAGGAGTGACATTCTTATGAATGTAAGGGGTTTTTTTATATTTATAAATATAAATAATAAATAATAATTATTTTATATATGTATATATATAAGAAAACATTAAGGGAAAGGGAATACATTTCAATCGCAATCTCTTTGAAGTAAGGAGTAGTGAGTTTTTTCTACAGACTTACACAGGGGCTGCAACTAGCTCTTTCCAATACTTCAGGTTTTTTTATGCGTGCCAACAAAGACTGAGACTGCTTTAGACAGAAAACACTAGAAAGTTAAAGTAATGAGCAGTACAGAAGGCAAATAAGAATACCCAGTTTTCCTCATAATAGAAAACCATAAAGATGGTGAGTGAAACCAAAAGTTAATAAATTTAAAACCAATCACTTTAAAGAACTTTTTAAAATCAAGTTCACAGAACTCACTGTCTTGAGAGAGAAAACAAAGAGATCAACATTATCTGTAATCTAGTTAGAATGTATTTTCATAAGAAATAGATGCCTTATGCTTCAGAATATAAAACTATTATCCTTCTCTGGCAAATGCGTGGCTGCGTGAATCCCCGCTCTGCACGGAGCGCCGCCTGCTCCTCCACGGCTTGTGGTGTCGGCACTTTCTGAAAGCAGCAGCATGAAGTAATGAAACCACCAAAATTACTCAAGTAGTTAAAGCTGATGCTTAAGTGTAGTGAGATGAGAGAGCTCCACAATCTGCAGGATCAATTTTTAAGATAAAAATGGACTATGTGGGCCACTGGTATGGTTTCACACCACCTATTCTTTGTTCTCATCTCGGGTACATTTTTGTCAGAAGCCTTTTTTGGCAACTGGCTTTTTCTAGGAGTTGTCTCTGTATATTCTTAACGGCAGGATCTAGCATGTCGAAAAGTCAGGTTGGAGGATTGCATTTAAAAAGTACTACCCAGCAAAGGATGAAGGAGCATATTTGATTAAGGATGATCTCATCTACTTCAACTATATAAAAATTCACTGCTACAGTCTTCAACCCCTTTTCCCTAGACAACGTTATCCTGAAATATGAAAAGAGATCAAGAAAAATGGGCAGATTGGTGGGCTGAGTGAACGGACAAAGGCAGCTCTTGAAGAAGTCGTTATTAGTTAACTCTACTTTTATCTCTGACATTCTCCACACATTCCCATGTGTTAGCAACCACTGAAGGATGACAAGTAAAGAGAACCGGGAAAAGGTGGAGGGCAGCATTTCTCTAACTTAAAAAGAGTAACGATGCCAAGTTTACTGCAAGAATTCACATCCTCCGTGCATTTTACTCCTGGGAGAAAAGATCTTCTTCAGGTAAAGCCCAGGATCGTTCTAAACAAAGGGAATGTAGCCTGGGCATCTCTCTGTTGGTCAATAACTTGAAGGATTTGAAGGTTGCATTACAAAAAAAAGAGAACAGTTGAGAGATGATATTTAGGAACTACTTTTGCAGGTAATAAAGAAATATTCTCTTCTACTGAAGACACACCGTAAGCACCGAAACAGGTGGGTCACCTGGAAATACGTTCTTTCATTTAGCATGTGAGTACTGGATCTACTGGAGATGGATGAGAGAACAGTCTCCTGGCTTTAGCAACCAGCTTTATAAGCACGTCACACTTTTGGATTCCACCATTGATCTCAGGCTACCTCCTCCCCCCTGCACAGGAAAGCAGCTGGGAAAGAACCAGTGCCATTTCTTTGGTGTAGAAATTCGGGGGATTTCAAATAAGGCATGATTAGTTAAGTGATGAGTATCTTCAAGTCACACTGGCAGAACACCTAAAGCAACGGAAGTGCTACCAACATGTCAATGTACATCAGCCAATGCTGCCCTCCATGACTGTATGCTTTGTTACTTTTTTCATCCAGTTTGATCATTAAGACTGCTTTGTATGAACAGAACACTTGCAGCTAGATACAAGAAAACAGTAAATTTCTAGTCAAAGAAGTAGATTTTTCCAAAAGTTTCATCTAGGCAATACTCTCCTCTATCTAGGAGCATAAAAGGATCATCTGATACTTCTAAAAAATCTTTGGTTACACAGACCTTCAAAACCAACAGTCCCAGCATTTGACAGTGACATCTCAAAATACCAGTTCCTCTCTCATAAAAAGAGATGTAAGGCTGCAGTCATAAAGGATGAAAAATGAATACATGGTAACAATCAGTCATAAATATCAGACCATCTTTTAAATTACAAAGCTGTGACTGCCAACTAAGGAAAACGTCTGATGTATTTTGTTCATCTGCTTTTAATTAAAACTGATCAAACAAGACCATTAAATGCTTATGAAAATATTACATTTTTAGGAAATTCCTGCTTAATTTTCAACACATTAACTGGTCAGATTTTATTTTTTCATTTTTTAAGTAAGTAAAGATACCCTTTCACCAAGTGAGCTAACTCTATCGTGTGGGCAAATGAATAAGCAAGCTGTGCAGTGAATAAAGTCTRGTCTTCACATATTTCAGTACTTGTTTGTTTACAAGGACACACTACCCTCTGTCAAACAGGGTATTTACTCCTGCAAACATTGCTCCAATGGGTTGGATTGACATATCAATTTTCCTTTGAGRTGCAAGGGCCAGCATGAATGCTTGGTAGTGGCAAGGGTGCTTTAGAGTCACACAGCATCACAGTACTAGCAATAAGCAAAATGAAAAACAAATCAGGCAYAGTAAGTTTAAAAAATGAAATTACTTCGTTCTAAGCTTTGGAATACCAATAAGGCTGGCCATTATCACACTGAAAACCAGAGAGAGCTAGAGAAAGCATTCAAGAGAGGAAGAAGTTTAATCACATAGTTATATGACACACTGAATTAATCTAGTCTCGTCACAAATCATAAACCTACTATATGATAACTCTGCTTTTAAATTGGCTTACAGAGGGAAAATTCTCAGCAAGTTGATAATCCGTATTAACAAGGGAAAAAATAAAATTGGGCTCTTCATTTATTGTTTATATCATTCTTGCATTAGCAAGAGTGTCTTATACTTCATTATGCCAACAGTAATATGTCTGTGTTAGAAAGGACAATAATTACTTTAGTGATGTGTTGTCTACCTACAGTAGCTGTCTTATCTATAAAGAATTAGTACTACTACAGTTACACTACTCAGCGACAGTCAGCGTTAAGAGTGACAGCAAGAGGACTGAAGTAGGACTATTGTTCAAAGAGACTTAGTACAAATCATATAACTAGTCTTTCACTACGTGACAATTTGCGGAGATCACAGGCTAAGTGTGCTACTACCCATAGTGCTTACCTGCTCCTGTAGATTACTGTGTAACTACACTTAGTAGATCCATATGCAATTACCATGCAGCCTGCACTAAAGTTTAGAACATACAAATAATTACAAATAATCATGAAAGGTCAGCTCTGCCATGACACRATACTCACCATGGATTTTTTTTGTTATCTTGGCCTGTTTCACTTCCTTCTATTACAAACCCCAGCCCRGGTCCTGAGCTGGGCACACTGATTCAGTATTTCCAGCTGGCAGAGTTTCTGGATCTTGTCCATTAATTTAAAGGTGATATCCACCTCTGACACCCTCAGATGAGAAGCAGAATGGAGACTTCACCTCCTTGACCCTGCTTGTATAAATTCTTTTTCTTCCACAAGATGTTGCGTCTAGAGGTACGCATCTCTAGACTTTCATTCACTTGGTCCAGCACTAAATGCATAGCAAAACTTAAGGTTTTGCCATGATACAAAATGCTTGTGGATTTATTCCACATAATTGTTAGAGAGCTGCAAGAAAGATTGCCCAGAGAGTTTGTGGAATCTCTGTTCTTGGAGATATTCAAAAGCCGTCTGGACATGGTCCTGGGCAATCTGCTCRAGCAGGGGTTTGGACAAGATGACCTGCAGAGGTCCTTTCCAACCTCAGTCATTCTGTAATTCTGTGAAAGATTAAGTTCTAGTTGCTTCTGTTTTTAAGTATGGAAAAATCAACTGCACAAGGAAATAACCCCTGGATAGCTATCTTTGAACAACCAGTTCTCTGAAGCAACAGTAAAAATTATTCAATTATTCAACTGCTAATGCAGAAGAAATGTTTTCAGCACTATTACAAAATTGCTCTTAGGTGCAATTCCATTTAAGGCTTTGACTTCATCTACTCTAGTTTTCATACCCCTTCAGAAGCACTGCTGGAAGAGTTATTAACAGTGACTGTAACCACTTCCTTATATTAATGCAGCAAAATTCTGAGAAGAAACTTCACTAAAGGAAATCAACATTCTATAGATTTAGTCCGAGATGCTTGTGGATCATGTTTTCATAGAGTTATTGTGAAGATACAAAAGCAGACTATGCTAACCATTTTGCAACCCAAAACCTCAGCATCCAATGTGAAAAAAAAATATCCTTTCTGATTAGGTGAGGTGGGTTAAATGTTGATTGAAATAATTTCAAAAACATGTAACAAAACAACTACGAATGACTATTCTTAGATCTGAAAGCACACATGGAAATGCAATATATGTGTCCAACATCTTAAAAATTCAACAAACAACCTGAAGCTCACCTGAGACTGCGAGATCGAGGCCTCAAGGCTGGAGAATGGCGCCCTTCCTCATCAGTGATGCTCTCAGTACTGAAATGCTTTGTCAGGAAATGAAGTTCATCTGCCGTGGGCTGAAAGGGCAGCTGGTGCAGCTTCTCCTGAGATGAGCATGATGACTGAGTACAGAAAAAAATACAGAAAAGAAATGCACTAAACGCATGCATAGGGGTCAGCTAATGAATGGAAGAGGAACGGATTCTGCCAGACACTGCACACTCCAGCGGAAAAGAAAGCTACTTATCAGACCAGGTGCCTCTTTTTACTGTTCTCATTAGGCTAAGCCAACCCTTACATACAATGACAGAGCTGGTGAGATCAGGAAAACTTTGGGAGAAGGCTAGGGAACCATTGCATCCGATTCTGGAACCATTACATCTGATCACGCAGGTAATTTACTATCAGGAGACAGAAAGGAAGGCACGTGAGTACCAGTGCTACATTGGAAAGGACTAGGAGGTTCCTGGAGTGGTGAGCAACTTTCTTTCCTTTTCCCTCATGCTCTCTTAGCTCAGGAGTTTCACTGGCATGCAGAATGCTATGGAGCTGTGTAGACGTGAGAGTTTTTGCTGATTATTGGCTCTCATTGGAAATTGCTATTGTAAATGGTCAGGATTTTATTTCTCCCTTCCTTTACCCATCAGGCTTCTTCTCTAACCAAGTAGGCAATAATAAAATGAAAGTAGCTGACTGTGCAGAGCTGTAAGATTAACAGAGTTTCTTGTTATAGAGTTAAACAGCTTATTCATCTTTAAATAAGTTGATGCATTTATATGACACACGTCCTGTGATAATGACAGACATGAAACTGTTTTAATTCTTGAACCTCAAGAAACCTGAGATTAAAACAAATATTTGTGGGAAGTGTTAATAACATCAAATGTTGGATGTTCCAGGGGAAAAAGCTGTAGGTCAAGTAAYGAATGCATTTTTTCTTGTGTGATTTTTCAATGCCCCTTTCCATTTTACAAAAGTAAGAAAATATATTATGTCAGGACAAATTAAAAATCCTCTTTAAAAACAAAGGGGGAAAAAAAAAAAAAAGATGTGCTGAATAACCAGAGTAGCACTGAATAACACCAGTGGGCCTTATTAAAAACATCWTCCTAATCTAAGTTCCAAGGCTCCTTATTGATGTGATGAAATTAATTATGTACACTGTTCCAGTGGAAAAACTTTTCCTTTTGCTACAATGACCCTCACTCAAACTGGAAAGCACTGCATCCTAGTACCGTAAGTATTGGTAGGAGGGAATTATACACAATACAACACGTATGACCAAAGTTTTAACTCACCTAGCATGCTTTTCTAGACTTATTTGCTCTTGATGGTTTTTGAAAAAGAAAGCTAAGAAGTATGGACAAGCAATGAAAGCCAAATGCTGACAAGGCTTTTCACCAAGTCCTGCATGTTTGTAATGTTGATAGCAAAGAGAAAATACCCTGAAATCACCTAAAAAAGGTACATCCAAATTTGTCAAGAAAGTAACAGCTACACTTGAACTGAATTAAAACTAAGCAGATTGTTGCAGATCCTAGCATAGTCTTATCTAGAGAATTCTAGCCAAGACTGAGATGGAGATCTGAATGTGAGAACTTATAAACTGAAAGATCATATTCTTTGATAAAAATATAATTGGCTCCAGACCCCAGATCCACTCCCTCTGCACTGCAGAGGTATTTACAGAAAAGAACCCCCTTGAAAGCCTTGGGACATGCACGAACTCCCCAAGCGTGGCTGGAACAGGAAGCCACCACTTCCAATGTTTTCCTTCAGGCAGGTCTAGGTGCAGGGATCATGTTGGGAAGTCATCTCCAGCACAGTGTCCACAGAGTGATGATTATCCAGATGGTGTATCAGCTTACACTAGTCTAATCCACACTGAAGCCAAGACAGAGAGTCCGGGTATTTGATAGCCCCTTCGCCCACAGCTATTCTGCTGTGCACACTGCTTATGCCAAATACAGCAAAGATTCTCCCCCTGTAGTACAGAATTATGCAAGCCCTGTTTGACTTTCAGAGCTTTCTTTGATGTCTTTCTTTGTGTCTTACACAATACAAGGAGCGGGAAGAAGCACCTGCCTATGAAAAAACAGCAACACTTTTCAAAGAAAAGGTACRTGTCACTTGACATCCCTTTCATGATGAATAACATGAATCCTGCAATAGAGCAGGACACGGTCTTACAAACCTAGCATTAGCAGGTACTCAAGTTCTGGCATTACAAATACRTGTCTTATTCAAAACAAAATTAAGCTAAAACTACCACATTAAGGAAGGTTAGCACATAATTACTAGTTACTAGAGTTAGGAAAAAAAAAATCAAAACTGATATTTTAGAAAAAGCATTAAAAACTTTATGTATCCCAACAGCAAAATCACTGGGGAAGCAGTGCTAGTCAAGTCATGGATGACCCAACAAAATCCCGCTTCCACTTTCTCTCCTTAAAAGCGATCAGAATAATTAAAAACAGCCCTGAAGATAAAGACCATGATGAGAAATGGACTCTCCTCTGCCAAGGGCTTCTCTAGCACTCTTAAGGCATACAACCTTTCAATGAAAAAGCGTGAAAGCAAAGTGAAACGCTTCTGAAGTATTGATTTTTAAGTAATCACATCACTGTATTCAATATTTGCTGCAGACTAATACAAACATCACCCAGTGTCTTAATTACAGATGCAGAATTAGTCAACTCTTCTCCAGTAAAAAAATTCAAGCTAATACTATAGTAGCTTATATATTAACTCTGCATCTAGAAAATGAATAGCAGATTAGATGTTTWAAAATAATTGTATATTGGCCCATTCAACTGACTGTTCAATCTTCATCTAACTTGAAAGAAGGTCTTCTCCAGCTTTTTCAGGGTTGGTCTGATGAGATGTATCTGGTCTTCATGACTTGTATGAAAAGGGTAAATGTGCATTTTTTAAAAGTGTCATCCCTCATTTGGAAGCAAAAGTAAAGCAGAACCTACAGGTTTCCACTGACCTTAGAATAGGTAAATGTCTTGGTTTGTTCAGTTGGTTGGTTGGTAGAGCAGCTGATCTATGACCACAGAGATGCAGGTCAGCTCTAACTGCCATACAGAAACTTAGGCCAGCAGAACACAGAACTGACACTCTTCTTGATATTTCATTTCCTACTGATACGTACACCAGAAAGAAGGTCTACCGGCTTCCTTCTATCTTGCTTGAAAAAGAAATGTAATCGAGAGGACTGATCACATCAAATGGAAGCCCAAAATTCTGTTAAGTTTGCAACTACAGCATTAATTCATTGTGCCCTTTTTACAAGCCCCTTGACTACTTACTTCAGTTTTAAAGTCTACACAGGAATAATACTGCTTATCAACTTCAGAGGTGTTATTCAGATCAATTCAAATTAATTCTAATCTATGAAATACTATGATAATAGCATTGTCATAGACAAGCAGTAAGTAGGATTGGCTTAGAAATGTAATACTAAGTTTAAGAGCTCCAAGAATTGCATCACTACTTACTAAACAGCCCATTTAAATGTCTTTCTGAGATTGTAACGCTGAACCAGCAAAAGGACAAGAGATGAGAGACTCAAGCCATTTTGAAAAAAAAAAGTCTTGGAATTACAGGTTTTAATCTAACTATTTCCTGCAGGAAGGTGAATTCAGATCTACATATGACTATTACTTCATGTTTCTCATTATACCACCTTGTTTTCTGTTGCTTACAACCTTGTAATACTTACACCATTTGAACTGATGCTTTCTATATGACACGTCTATCTCAGATTTGTTGTTTGGGTTTTGTTTTTTTTTTTTCCCTGGAAAAATCTCAATCAAAATGATCTAGCTATTTCTGGGAACATGACAAGAGACAAATACGTTTTCCTTCCCATGTCAGAAAGCTGAGAACTTTCTAAAAGTAGCTTTAGTGTCCCTATTTCAAAGCAGGGACTGATACTTCCAAACAGATTTTTTTTGTTGTTAGTTTTGCTCTACCCAAAGGCTGGTCAAACTATAAACTCTTGAAAAACTAGTGATCACACCTGCAGGTAAGAAGGACTTGTGCACTGCAGGCAGTTTGGTCTCCAAAGGTGTCATCTTCACAGGCATCTTGGAAGTTCTCACAGTGACAACCAATGATCAAACTATTTGGATGTCATCCATAAAGAAAGTAACTGTACTTGCTCCATGCTCTCATAGCTTGCACCCAGAAGAGGACTTAGCCATGGCTTATGCCAYAAAGATTTAACCTAAGGCTATAAAGGCAAAAGCAGAGCTCCTTTTTAACAGCTGCTCTCAGGTGCTTGAATATACAATATTGCTTGGCAGTGAAACCAGGGACATCTTTTTCATGTTGATAATGAAATCTTCTCCCACATTTTTCTGTGCTCCTGCCCATATATCTGTACACACACACAGAGACTTCTCCCACAGGAGACTGAAATCAAGTCACCTGCCTTCTAAGGAGACCAAAAAAAAAAAAAAAACCCCCAATAAAAAACCAACTGTCTTGAAGGACAAAAAATAACAAATTGTGGAAATTGTGCAAACTAGAGTCTGCGGGAATGTGTCTGAACATATAAAGCTATAGAGGTGAGATTAACGTTGCAAAATCAAATTTTAATCCTATCAATTTATACTAAAAGGAAACTTTTGACCCCAATTTCTTCTCTTGCTATATAGACTGAATTTAACACTCACCTCCTAAGGAACTGTGATGATAAATTTGTGTTTAGAGGCACTAGAAAGTTTATGGATTAACTTAATAGAACAGCTCACAAGGAAAACAATGATATTGCATTCAGTGTAAGATTCGCATAACGTGGAGTATTGAGTCCTAATTAATGCAGGTATTACAATTATTAGGAACATACTCTAAAAGTACATATAAAACAAAATGATCAGTAGAATTATTATGGAAAGAGGCAGTGATATGTGACCACACAGTTGAAGACACTCACCATAACACACATACAAAAGCGTGTCACATTAAGTCTGTACAGGTAGCCTTAACATTTCTAATTTTTCTGTGCTTGGCTCTGCAAGGTTGCTGTGTGGATAACCACAACATCTAGTTTGCATGAACTAAAGAATAAGATCCATCGTATGAAGCATCTGAGAGTTATAAGGGTTAACACGGTGCTGCTACCTTACTGGTATTAATGACATACCAGCCTTTTGAAAGTACAGAACTCAAGCAAACTGCAGCCAGCCTTTCTAATGACATGTGTAAGAACTGAAAAGCTTCATTAGGAGGTTCAAGTTACTGGAGTTGTGTGACAGATGTGGATTATCAGTTTTTCTTTCTGCTAGCCTGTTAGCAGAGGTTTTCATATTAAGAACTTGAAAGCAGACAAGAATTTCATTTCCCAGTTATAAAAAAGCTGAGAGATGGCTAGTAATTATGCACTATCTCTTAGAGTCCTGCCACTTATGACACATTGTGCCTCTCCACTGAGCAGTCGAGCCAAGTGCTGCMCTGGGATTTCACCAATGCTAAAGGCAAAGTGCAAGATGATAGGAGCTGGGAAATGGAGGAAAAAGCAGCAGAACCAATAATTAAAATAATTTTTAAAATAATTAGTGTATTAAATAATGTTAGCAAAACAATGAAGAAAGATCAGATATTTTAGTAAAGGCTCAGAAGCTGATTTGTTAGGGTGTGTTTGTACAAWCTGAATTGCTTGAAAAAGTCTGTGCCACTTACTGAAACTGTTGAACTGGGAGTGTTTGTTCCATATCCAGATGAAGGAAGGGAGGCCAAGGACCAGCGGCGTCCATCCGTTCTGGGGAAAAGCAGCAAGGGAAATTACTGTCAGGGATATATTGTGGCTAATACTTGGGGGAAATAAGTATTTTCCTCCCTCAAATCTCTTAACCTCACATTTTTACTAAAGTCTTGAGTTATTCAGATAAATCACATATCCTATTTACAATGACCTTTGTGAAAAAGCAGCTAGGGTAAGTTTTAAAAGCAAAAGTAAGTGACCTTGGAAAAGATAAAGTAAATGGGCATCAGATTCCTGCATTATGTAGATGCTTTGTAAATATTACCAGTTGTTCAAAAATTGGAGTTTCTAAAACAGACAAATTAAATCAGCTCRTTTCAAACTTCTCTGAAAAAGACAGTCATGCCTAAGATTATTACTGATGCAGTTCCTTGTCTTCCAAATAAAGTTTCAAATTGAGGAAAAAAAATTGTATTAGATCAAGAATCAACTGAAATCAGACTCATTTGTTTACCTAGTCAGAAGGCATTCTGCTTGGCAGATCTCCTGACACAGCTGGTGAATTAAATCCACTACAGCAGATCTGAACAGAGCCGAGAGGTCCTCTCAAAATACAGAGGAGATAGAAATCACAGAAATTCCACCTAGGGTCTCTTTCTCCTCCAGTCAGTGTAATATTAGTAGTTATTTCCCCATCGTAGCCAAAGAAACATGACCCTCAGGGAAAATAGCGGAAACATCCTGGAGATACTGCAGAAAAGGTCTTGTTTTACCAATGTCAAAACTGAGGAACTACACAACTGCTTTGAGAAGAATCAGTATTGCCCTCCTTGAAACCCTCTTCTCCCCCCAAAACCCGCCTYGGTGAGGATGGAAACTGAACTACATTCAGCTCAGTCTCAGCGCTTTTTCTGCCTCTGATTTCATTTCAGTCTCGCATGCATTTTGTGTCCTATAACGTGTCTTATTGCATGTTGGGTTGGATGTTAAAGTCTCTTCCTCACATCAGTCTCCACTTGTTTGTCTGTTTGTTTTATTACAGCAGATTATCGGTAATTGGCCATAAAGTGAAGCTGAATTAGAACAGGTCACCGTTCTAACTTACTTTGGAAAGATTTGGGGGTTTTCAGGTACACATACATTAACACAAGTGCATTATAAAATAGGATGTTTGGTACAGGTCTGGAATAGTGCTTAGTGCTTATAAAAAACTCAACTGTTATCATCTTCACCAACTGTTATCATCTTCACAGTAATATTTCTCATCTCACTATCCACACCCATGAAGCCTCATCTTCAGAAAAAAGTTCACTGCACACCCAGACAAAAATGCCTGCTTATATTTTTTCCAGATCTAGTTCCTTTTATTTTCAGGCACCGATACACACCGCTCCTCTTTGCCATCTATCTTAGAACGAGGGGGAAATAAACCCACTGTTCTACATCACTGAAAGAATATTATGTCAAGAMAGTTTTTTAAGACGACTCATGCTTCATGCATTTAAAAAAAAAAAAAAAAAAATCAAGCTGTAATGCAGATTTCTATTGCATGCATATGTTATAGCTAAACCCCATTTAGCCACAGGTGATGTTTTCTTTGRCAAGACGATTACATGTAAAAGAACAATCTCAAAAAATTCCAAGAGAAATTAAATTACTTTCTTAACCCTGAAAAACAACAAATGTCAGAATTACAAAGTCGCTGCATGATGTGGTCAGTGACTAAACACCAAAATTCAATGATCTTCATTCAGCTTCTTCATACCCCTTCATACAGGGGTACTGGGGAAATATTTAGGTCAATGCTTCAACCTCAGTTTGGACCCTCAGTCCCAAAGCAAGACAGTGTGTTCCTGACTTCTCAAACAGTAGACAGGAATGCACAGGTCACTCATTTTTTGCAAAAGGAAAGCCTAATCCCTTTTTTACTGAGTTAACTAAATCGTGTATTGAAATTACTTCAGAATTTTCATTCTGACAAAGTTAACCAGAAAAGTCTTTCTCAATTAGAAAATTACAGGATACTGTAATGCTAAGGCTTTACAGCCCATGCTTGGGCTATTTTCTGCTGATGCAATCTAGGCAAGCAATGTGCTAAGCAGTCAGGACAATGCGTATCAGCTCTATTCTAGCAGAAAGAAGTGGGACAAGAGTAGAAATCTTCCAAATCAAAGGCAGTAGGAAAAAGACTTTAAAGAAAATTCCTCCTTCATTTATGTAAAACATTTCAAAGTTATGTCAGTGTTTTGTTAATAAACACATTTTTAGAGAGACCTCATGCAATATTGCTTCAGGAAAAGATACTTGGAAATAAATTTTTAGGTCTTTTATTTTATTTATTATAGACCCTTTGCTAGCACAATAAAAACATGTGAACAACAAACTTTGCCTTTAAAATGACATTTTAATTAGTTAACTAAGGAGGYATTTTTACGGCAGCTAAATGCTGTTCAATGAACAGTAGATCAATTTCAAACCAAGAAGGTGCTAGAAGAACAACGCATCTTCTCCAGAGCACTACCTGTTTATCATTTTAAGCCAAAATGCAAAGATTTCCTGTTTTGATTACCAAAGAATAGAACCCGAATGCCTAAATGGGGTTATTACAGCATGAACTTGTTAGGGACACAGGCTCAGCTGCACAGAAGCATAGTTCATACACATACACAAACAGCAGCAATACGAYACACATTACCTGTCTGCTCTGTGTCCGTGGCTGTATGGAAGAAATTGTACAATGATAATGAGAGAGGGAGAAGTAAAAGATGCACATGTGATTTTTGAAAACCACCCTCATCTTCTGTTACTGGTATTCCACTAAGATCAGTTTTAGTGAATATGGACAGAATTAACCATACATTTCCTTATTCAAACAGGAGGATTCCTGAACATGCTAACTTTGTGGCTATGACACAATCATTGAAAGGGTGCCTAGCAAGGGATTTATGATTAATCACTAGTCAAACTAAGGATAATCTTGCAGTATATTGTAGTGAAATTGGCTTTACAATAAAATGAGTTTTCCAAATGTGTTTCCTACTCTGTCCCAAGAATCAACTCATCACAGGACTATAATGAAAGAATGGAAATCACAAATGACATCCAAACAATAAATGAAGAAATTACACCAAATATAAAAGGCAGAAAATGCGCAACAAATCATTTCTGTGATGGCAATGGGAGGAAATCAGGTAAGAACCATCTCTTAAGACCCACGCAACGCCGATCAAAAGGGTACAGTGAAATATCCATTTGTCTGGTGTAACAGAGCACCACTCTTTCAATTACTTAATACCATCATATAGAAGTTATTCTGATACCACTATGTGATAATCTAATAAATATGTATTGGTACTGCTGGCATAGCTATTCAGGTTGTAATGCAAGTAGAAAATGGAAACAAGTTTCTAAAACAAGCTGTGCTTAAGTGTTCTTTTCAATGACAGAAAAAGTATAGAGAGCAACATGCATGCTGTAAAATGAACCACAGTATTCGACAGGACAGACTTAACCTTTATTCATCTATTTCTTTAAAAATTAGATTAAAAAACTGGAAAAGTATGAAAGGGCACTCTTCAGAGTTTTATTATTAAAACATTTATTTTCTGCTTGGAATTTTAGAAAGCAATGATACTGAAACATCAAGTTGAAACATGATGTTGAAAAATTATGTTAAGTTTTGACAATGGTTTCAGCTGCAACTTTCCTCCTTGTGTTCCAGGGTCTAGAACTCCAGATACTGTGAAAACTGGTAAAAATTTAGTTGACTTCAACAGAACTTATTGAATACACCCAGATCAGGCTCAGATGCCTCTTTAAAAATAAAGGTGGATGCCGTGAGTCCATTTGAATTGTTTTACCAGCAGGTAAAACACTAATTTTTCCCTCTGAGGCAACAGGAAAATATATATCCAGYCTGTCACATTTCACATGCTATTATAAAAGTTTTTTCTTACGTAAGATCTGAAAACCAAAGTCTACTTCAAACAGTATTCAAGGACACCAGGTCTTCTAGCAAATCACATCAATRGAGAAACGCTCCACGATTTACCTGCCATTCAGATAAAGGGTGTACCTTATTTCATCAAATCCTAACCCTTTGTTCTTCTTTGAAGTTTTGTTCTTCTTTTTCCAACTAGTCCTCAAGCTGAATCTGTCGTTCTCAGAAAACTTACTTCCTCTCAGGATGATCACACATTTCCCGTTCTCTGATCATTTTAACACAGACAGGGTTTTTTTCAGCTGAGGCAGAGTTTAGAAAACCAAAAATATCTTCTCCACACTTGAATCTACTAATTCTGCTACTATGCCCAAACCCTGCTTGGGATCTCTTTTTTTCCTGTTATTTCTCCACAAAATTTAACTTTCTGTATCATTATCCATTTCTGCCTACCTGCTGGGATATGACATTCAATACACCATTTGTCTGTTTCTCCCAGCTGTCTTTATTCTTTCTATCCTATTCCTTACACTAAGTTCATCACTACAGTATCAGATTTCTTTCCACCAGTTTGATATATGGCGTGACCAGCATTTGTCTAGCATTCGCTGCAGGACAGATGTCAGCTTCACATTCAGGCCTCTCAACGCTGCTCTTCTTCTAGAAGTTCTTGTAGACTTGCAATTTCAATTATCAGCTGTTTTCCTCATTAGAGCATTAATTACTCTTGACACCAATGCCCAAGACAGCAGAGAAAACTAAAAAGTTGCTACCAGTCAGAAGGCAGTGAATGAATGCACACACAGTTGTGCACGCCTAATTTTAGGTATGTTTATGTCTTTGTGCAGACATAGCCAAGATGATCAGTACACTTAGAATACACCTCAGTTATTCAGTGAGAAGAGCATCTAGGACTACAACTAAGATACGATTATCCTAATCATAACTGGGTTTAATGTCATTATGAGTAAATTATTTGTTATATCACATGCCCTATATGTCATCCTTTTGGGAGAATGTTGCCTCCTCCCTAGGCAGTATTGACTCCTTAATTTACTTTATCTTCTTCTAGGTCTGAAAAGCACCTAATACTTTCTAAGTGCTGCCAAGACCTAAACAAAAAAGAATAAAATAAAACTGGAAACATCAGAGAAAGTAAAACACAATCAAAAAACTTCTAACCCATAGGCCATTTCTAAATATAAGTATATAGACCATTTTCTTGCCAGTCTAAAGAGAATAGATCCTGCCTTACCTTCGGGCAGGAACAAAGGAAAAATGAGCAGGTGCATTTGGAGAGAAGTTCCTGGGACTGTCCAAAGGGCTGCTACCTGTTTGAGAAAGTAAAAAAAAAAAAAAAAAAAAAAAAAAAAAAAANCAAAAAACATTTCATTCACATTTGCAACAAACAGAGTAAGTTTTCACTGTGCAGAAAGACTTTCAACTGCAAGTTGTAGTCACAAATAATTGAAAATATGGAGCTTTGAGTCTTTGATCATTTGAGCATTAGTTTGCTAAAGAAATGTTCTGATACAGATGTATCAGTATTTTCCCTCCTTTTAAAATAATTTAAGGTGTACGTTTTCTTTCTTACTTGCAAATAAGTAATCTATCACACATACACAATACAGTCTCTTAATGTTCTGCAATAATTTCTATATACAAGCTTTTCCTAACACTTCTCAATGAAAAACCTGAGCTAGAAATGACACTGATGACAGTTTCAGGAATAATAAATAGTAAGAAAGTATTTCTTCACAATGTATGTCAAGACTGAATGTAAAATTCACTGAGAAAAAAAAAAAAAGACATACCAAAGGAACCGCACATGATAATGAAAGGACTATACATATGTAAGATGATCAGGCTATAAGGTATCAGCATTCACCCTAACTACCACTTTTCTGAAATAATACTTCTACCATGAAAATGAGAGTTCCAGTGAATTTATACAGCGAGGAAAAAATAACACTTAATTTTCACTCAGCACAAGAATACTTTCTCGGCTTTTTCACATGATGTGTAAGCATATGGTTGGTAAGTGGTATATTGCAATGTATTTAATTTCAAAGTAAAAAGCAACCATTTCATAGAAAGCCCTTCTGAAAGCCAGAATCATTTACAGACTAACTGCAGAAACCTTTGAAAGTTATGGATGAATTAGAAGCTTCCTGTCAGCAAGAGTGCTTTCTGTCAGGCATATTCTTAAGTGGTTTGCTCTTTCAGATCCTTAATACAAGCACAAAAGAGAAACAGTAAACATGTGCCAACAGCAATTTCTTTGTGCACAGACAATACAATAACATTAAAATAAGAGCAGGAAAACTAAATAGATACTGGACAAGCAATGCACTGCAAGGTACATAACTGTGGTCATGAGAAATGTTTTCAAATTTAGATCCCATATAAAATGGATTTATTTTAAAAGTCATGTTGAAAAGTCAAACATCAGTGATGAGTCATCTGCAAAGGACTTGTCTCTGTTTCAGGAGAAGTACTAGGTGCCCAGGTCACCCCCCAAGCCAGCACTGTTTGTGAGATTACAGTCCCATCCAGCACTGTCCTGAAGCTTATAATTAAGTTGCATTAATTTCAACACAAGCTATTCATACACCTCATTACGCTGAGCAGAAATGGAACATAAGCACTGTGCTCAGTCAAGGTAACATTCACTCACACTTAGGCTATACAAATGGTTCACAAAAAACTGCAGTAGCATCTCTCCACAACTTCTTGTGAGCAAGGTGTGTGCACACCTGGCAAGCATGCCCGGGCACGCAGGGAGGAGGAGAGGGAGAACGAGCTGACGCCGTCTGGGGTGTGAGGATGGCCACAGTGCAGCACAGGCCAGCAAACTCCATCTGGTCTACGAGGGGAAAAATAGCAGCTGGTTGAGGTTAAAGCAGCCCCAGGCTGATCTAACATGTGTCGAGGGGTGATGAGAGAACTGGAGAGGTAAGTGAATTCCAGACCACTTCACAATCTGCTTCACCAGGAACAAACTAAATTAAAAACAACGGGTTTGAGCAACAGGTTTGTTCTCCTTTGGCTTGGTTTTCTTTTGTATTGTTAGTTAAGAACAAACGTCGAGTTCACAGTGTAATATAACACAATGCAAGTCTTCACCCCAAACTGGATACCATTTAACCCATTCCCAGTATATCCCAAGTGGGAAGGGGAGAGAGTGATCAGAAATCAATGACTAGATGATTTTTGGTGCTTCATTTATTAAGCTCGCACTCATTTTAATTCTTGCGGTCACAGTGGAAAAACAGAGACGTTATACTGCTTTTGAATTAAGAGAAGACTGGTTCGACAGTCTAGATGGCACTGCAAGCTTACAAGACAGACGAAAGAAGGCTACGATAGCCACAAAGTGAACAAAC
Source organism: Phoebastria nigripes (assembly GCA_035582835.1). Taxonomy (NCBI): domain Eukaryota; kingdom Metazoa; phylum Chordata; class Aves; order Procellariiformes; family Diomedeidae; genus Phoebastria; species Phoebastria nigripes. The sequence continues at coordinate 607,952 of JAYKAV010000300.1, read as the reverse complement.
TCACTGGTGCATAAACACACACGTCCTGGTAGCAGCATACAGCTAGGGTTAGGGTCACTATTTACTTGCTAGCAAAAAGCTGAGGGAGCATTTTAGGTCAGGAGGAAACGCAGAAGGAGTGAGGCCTTTCCGTGGTTATGTAGATCTTCTAACAAAGCAAGGAAGGCTGCCAGTTTTGGTGGGAATCTTGGTCTTTGCCTTCCCATTTTTCAAGCTTTACTGCCGATGAACCCCACTGTGTCAAGATGACCTTTCTGAACAAAAAGCCCATTGCCCAATGCTGTTATAAACAAGCAATGAACTGTCATTGCCTTTTTATATCTTCATCAATCTTTTGTAAACTTTCCAGATTATTATCAAAATAGGATTTCAGAATAACTGAGCAAATTGGGTAATGACAGTTTTTAAATTYTGAAATTAAGTATGTGGGTGTTCAAATTCTTCTGAGCCTGCACAATCTGGTACAGAGATACTACTAATTTTTAAGCAACTACTTTTTCAGATTTATATGGCATATTTCCTTCCAGACACTGGAATTTTAATTGGATCCCCTGTGAGTTGCTTCTACTTTTAAAATGAAAAGCAATTAGTTTTCCTACTCAATTCAAGTCTGGGTGAAGCTTTTAAAACAACAACAGGGAGAAGGGGAATTACTACTTTCCCTAAAATTTCCCAGTACTGCTGCATCTGCTATAGTTGAAGGAATTTTAATAAGAGAAGCCTTAGTGCAATGGTCTCGTTCACCAAGGCTGATCGAAACCCTATTTATTGTGTTAGCAAAGGTAAATTCCCCTGTTGCTCGAGGGTTATAGTTGGCTACTACTGAACCTGAAACGACTCTGTATCAAGGGAGGCTGTTACACAGAATGATTACTTATTAGGCAAATCAACAGAGTTACATGAACGTTAATAATTCAGGCATGAACCTTTACATTTTCTGGACACAGAAAGAAGGATGCAGCCAAAGCATTTGTACATCCGCTACCCTCAAAGTACAAAACTGGACCTTACGGGCAATAAATAGGTGAAAGTCTCAGCTATCATCTACAGACATGACATGCATCAGATAGGTAATGAGTCCAAAAACTTACACTAGAACCATTTTGTAAAACCGGCTTCTGAGATTTTAAAAATAAATAAATACAAAAGACAAAGTTGTTGTGGTCTTCTACATAGGATATACTAACATTATTTGCTGCATATTAACACAAGCAGCTAAAGATCTTATTGCATGCTACAGAATTAGCTGTCTTCCAGCACACACGAATCTTAAAATGACCAAAAAGTTTAAGCACCCTGTGTACCACCTGTCTCATATATAGTTCTCACACGATCCGAGGATCACGCACATGAAATGCTGATGAACTGCAGCTTTGATAAACAGGGCAGGATCTAAAGCGGTATGTTACATACTCTGCCCACTCTAAAAATAATAAATGAATAGAGGCCTTAGTAATAGCCATTTTTCTGCCAGAAGGTGGAACTGAACTTGCAGCGAAAGAGCAGAGTAATTTAATTCAGTACCAGAGCGCTGCCTGCGAGCAGCTCCCTCCACCTGCCATTACAGACGGGAGCAGGACAAAGGTCCCAGCAGAGACAAGCATCTCCACTGGAAGCCAGCGAGCAACCTGGCTACCTTACAGCTGTGGAAAGGAAATTTTAAAATAGCCTGAACTTCAATCATCCAGCTGTAAGAACTTATCTCTTTCCTACTGAATTATAAAGATGATGTTGCTTCTTTGATTGATTTTAAGCTTTTCGCTTTAAAATATAATCTAATGGTAACATAGTAATCAACCTCATGATGCTATAACAGGGGTACGGTGCACACCTTCTCTGTAATTTTCAGATTTGAAAATATGGATTCAATCAAACTTCAATCCAAGTTTGGGTGACTAGACAAGCAGAGTGACTTTCCCACAAAGGTAACAAGCTGTAGCTTTCTATACCAAGGTCCCAGCTCATTTTGGAAAATGTTATTTCATACAGTTTGAAAACTGAATTAGCACACTTCAAATCCATTAAGCGTTCTTGAATCAGAAGTGATTTCATGGCAGAGTTAAAATTGTTTGGATGTACTTCCACCTCAAACGTTGAGATCTCTTAAGTATTACTTTTCCTCTAAATTTTTTAGGATATGAAATTGTCTGGCATCTTATCTGGATGCTGTTTCAGATAGTAAGTGTATCTGCCTGGATCGGTGTTCATCAGGAGGCAGGTTTGCCTGATGGACAGTCAACTGTGCTGTATCACACCCACTGACTTTTACATCACATACAGAAGAGTAAGTCCTGAGGCTAGTGCCATACAGGACTCGGTTTTAGAGTGGTTTCTGAACAGAAACATTTTAGAAAGCCTTCCTGATTTCTCTGCATGCTTGCTATTCCTTTGATTCATAAGAGAGTTTCAGAATGGGCATTAAGAAGAGCGTGTTCAAGACAAAAGAGGCCAGGGAGAGGTTCCAACATTTCTTAGTAACTTATCAGTGTATGTCCCTGAACAAACAGATTGATAGATTCTGTTCACATACTAAACAAATATCACAGCCTATTCTCAAATTCACGTCTCATATATGATATTTCTTAAGAAAATATTTGTGACTCTATTCTAAATTTCATCCACTTTTGTCTCTTGAATAAATTATTTTTCCCAGGGAAGACTCCTAAATATAGTACTGGTAGAGAACTCAAATTACAAGTAATTTATCTTCCTATGCTCTACTGGCTATTCTTGGAGGTCACAAAGGATATCCTTTTAATTAATAGTTTTAAATCCCATATGCAACATCAGAACAAAAAATGGAAATATTTGACAATTACTGCTGAAGAAAGATGGCATACCACTGATCTGTTACTCTAGTTTCTAGAAGTCGCATACTTCTAATAAAAGATAAACTTCTAAAGCCTGAGACAGCATCAAAAACACCAAGAGCAATTTTTCATTTTTTAAATAGAGGAGAAAAGCAAATCAAAAGAAAATATAAATGTTTCTATTGTGAACATTTCTGCATTTGTTTTCTAAGCAATGATCACGTCAACATCTTGTTGCAATCTGCCAAGCCAGGACACTTCTTCCATATTCTGAGGAGCATCTTCATCACTTTAGTTAAAGGCTTGTACAGCTAATCTAGAATTTGATAAATCCAACATATATATCAACTCTAAGAACAAAGTAAAGAGCACAACATAACTAAGTGGAGAATCTCTACCAGGAAAAATGCCTTGCTGAAACCAAATTTTACAAAGCTATCGCTATCATAATCACACACAAGAGAACCAAGGGAGTTTGAAGTGAAAGGGAATTGCCCTATGCACATTTTTGGCCCTGTATTTTATCTGAGATGTTGAAGCAAAAAGAAAATGGTTTTCATATACTACTTTTAAAATTTTGTTAACATTTTAATTTGAAAATAATGGGCCATTTTAATAAAACCATGTCATTAAAGTAACTTCCCAGCCTTCCATTACCAGGCTTTATAGAATCCCAAGCAAACATGACAAAGTTTTATGAAAACTTAGGGTGGTTAAGGATTTCGTGGGCATCCCTGAACAATAACTTTGGTCTTCTTTTTCATTTCTACAGGCTGGATGTCACCTCTCGAGATGCAGTGCTCTGCAAACAGAAGCAGATGGCTCCTTCTAGCTGAACTACTATCAATTTGCTGTTCTTTCTCAGCATTCCCTTAGTTTCAATCTCCAGAAAGTATTTACAGAACATACTGCCATGTAGGAGGAGGAAAGTCTGATTATAATGAAAACAACAGTTATTTGTCTTACATGCAACAGTGATGTGCTTCCAGACAGGCTCCACTGTGGATGATGTGCCACAAATGTTCAAGCTGTTTTATTCTACCGACTGGTGCCCATTAGGGCCATACCTGAAGCCTAACCGTCTTCTCTGGCATTTTGAAATATCGAAAACAATGTAGTCACACATCACCTACCTCCCTCAGCAATAAAAACATCACGGGAACATGCTGTTCAGGCAAGCTGTTGAATCTGCATGCCTGACCCTTTCTGAAAATCCGTAGTTACTGCAGGCTGAACAATCATTCTTTCTTTTTCTATAGAAAGAACATCTCCACACACTTCACCTCGATGACTAACAAGCAGTTGCCCATTTGCTCTGAAATGAGCATTTCCCAGTTGCTGCCATGGTAAGACTGGCAGTAATGTAACAAAAAGAAAAGAATCCTAAACATCTCATGTTGCTCTAAGTAGCAGATAGAAAGACCGTAAGATGGCACACTGCACAGCTCACGGGCTGCTGGAGGCATACAGAAACAAGCAGGATGTTTCTTCTCATGAGAACTGCAGTTAAATCACTGGCACAAACCAACCATGCTAAGAGACTCAAAACAAGATATTTACTTAAACGTATTTATTTAATTTTATTTTACTTCGTTCTCCATCTCAGGTTCTTTTGCAGGATGTAAGAGGACTGAATTCCCCAGAAAGAGTGGAGGATGGATATGGGAGAGAACTAGAAAGTGCAGAACAGATGAGGACATAAAACATTTATTTTGAAACTATAAGGACCCTCTKACAAGTTAGAAAAGGTGAAAAACTATAAGTCAGATTAAGTTTCAAAGACATATTTTGATGTAGAGTATCAATATGTTCAAACTCACTACAATGAGCGCTGACATTTTTCCTAATGATTCCCAGGTAAAGCAGTCCTAGGGAGTTACCTGCATGTCCATGAAGAGGGGAATGTGGTCGCGGGAGAGTTGGAGATGTGCTGGATGTTACAATCAAACTCTTTCTGTTGCTTGTCCGACAGCTGAAAGAAAGAAAGACAAATGATAAGGCACGGTCAGATGAACAAAAGCACCTGAAGGCAGGTCCTGCAGAATGTCTTTCAGTTAAGGAGGAATCTCTCAGTATTTAGGTCGGTATTTCCTCACGCTCTCAATCTCGGTAGTGACCCTGCAAAGAAGTAAACATACAGGGCCAAAAGGTACTTTCTCAGCAACAAGTGTTTTAATACTCTGGAAGCAATATAAAAACTGTATCTCATGCTGCACAGGCCACTAGAGATAGCTGACAACACATTCCTGATTCACAAAATATGTGCAGCTCATGCTTTACAAATCACACAAAAAGCAGACAACTGTAAAATACCCCAGAGCGCTTCAGATATGCTTACCAATATCCATCCTAGCAAATAAATCTGTTACAATTATTGGTTATTACTATAAGAAACCAGAGCATATTCCTTAGGGCAGAGTTAAAATTCCAAAGCAAAGTGTTAGCACAATTCAGCAGATGAGYAGGATTACTAATAAAACTTAAAACCTGAGATTCAAGAATCTTTGCGAACACGTGCAGCAGTATCGACAGAAAACTCTGCAAAGCAAGTTTCAGACAAGCCCTCTGCCGAATCAGCTCCACTCACTGCCATGACTTTGTTCCAGCAAAGAAAGCGAGACTTCTGTATGAGGCAGTTCAGATTTACTTTTTTCCCCACTGGAGTTTCAGAACTTAGACAAATGAAGAGAACGATGTGTTCCTCCATTTGCTTCCCAGCCTGTGATTACTAGTAGCAAACATTTAGCTCTAAAGACAATAAAAGTAATTGTAATGGGCAAGGGAAACATTTTTAAATCATGAGAGCTGTGAACAAGAGCAACTAGATATTTAAATCACTTTCTGATCACCACTTTTCCTGTTGTTTAAACAGAATACAGTCCAAGCTCCCAGCAAAATCTCACAACCGACCAAGTATTAAAGCTACGTACATTTATTCATTGTACCTCTAACTTGCCTTCTAGATGGCAGAAACATTTCTGCTTACTTCAGCAGTTCTCAAAATAGGTAACTAAAATCATATTGCTCTTGATAGGGGGTGGGAGAATAGGCAGGAGCGGGGAAGGCTGAGCAGGGGCTGAACAAGGAGCTTGCTGGCCCAGCCCCGGAGGTGTCCTGTGAAGCTCCACGTTGAGTTACCGCAAGCGCATGCAAAGCCTGTTTGCTTGCAGAGCTCCGAATGCTGACGTCTGCCTTGGTCCTTCCTGCGCCGGCTGATCTTCTGGAGCTGCCCAACAATAAACACGCTCAGACTACCAAGAACTACAATTTAATGCAAAACTATTTTGCTGCCACAGGATACAGTACATCTGACTATTATTATTTGTAAGCTTTTTTTATTGCTGTTCTATAGGAAACTAGAGAACTCGATGCAGAAAAAAAATACAACTGCACTGCCAACTATAATAAACAGTAATAAAGTTGAAGCACCATTAACTGCTATTCAGGCTCTTTAGTGTACTTAAAGCATTCCTCAAAATTATCCAACTGATTCCATACAATCTCCATTTACATTCATGTATTATTCAACAACAGTCCATCCAAAAACTGATTGCCATTGTGTACATTGTATGGAAAAACTAACAGCCTGATTTTAAGAAGCTTAAAATCTCGGTTCATGGATTTTTTTTAGTATGTTTTCAGTCACTCTATTCCCATAACGGTTGAAAAAACCAGAATACTTGATTCCAACATTATGTTTATATTACTAGAAAATCTTTCTCGCAACACGGAAGTCCTGAGTATTCTAATATAATATATATTACTATGCAAGAAATAAAAAAATCCTGGCTATTTTAATACAAAATACAACGTAAGAATTTAAGACCTTGCTCAATATAAAACACACTAGTACAATGAGGAAACAGAGCTTCGTCCTCTATGGTCATATCCCTTTGCTAAAAAGAGTTCCTAAAATACACTTTACCACAGCGATGTCTGGAGCTGGCTATGGAAACTTGGTGTATTTAAATCGCAGCATAACGGGGAACACGAACTGTCCCAAACTCAGAGCTTTTTAACTGCTTGCCTGCATTTGCCAAACTGAACCGAGTTTTACAAACCCATTTTCTCTGCTATATTTGCAAAGATAAGGAACCAAAAGAGAAAGGGTTAAGTGGCTGGAGAGCAGGCACAGCTGAGACCCATTAAAATAGGTCAGGTTTACACAAATGTACCCAGAGGAGGGAACAGCTTGGAGTGAAAGCCTAGCCCCAAGCTAGGAATAAAAAATTATTCTCTTTACACCCCCAAAATTGGATAACTTTCAATTTCCCTGGATCTCTAAAGTGGGAAGGGGGAACATCACTTAGGACAATTTAGCCATTTCTATGAACCATGTGTGTTGGCAAGAAGGCAAAGCTTAAACAGAGAGGCTAAAAACAGAATTTCTAATTTCTTGAATCTTTTATATGACAAGAAAAGCATACAAACAAATACAATCATACTCTCTACCGGTTGAAGAGAGCTCTCTGGATACCTACACAAAACTTTTCATAGATCTTGGAATCCCAGAGAAACTACACAACAAGAGTGATGAAGTCCTGCTAGTCACAAAAATACAAAAAGAGGGGGGAAAGGAGGACGTAACACGAAGACTTCCGTTGGGTGACCTCCCCCAAGAAGTCACTACAACAGCATTTGAGCACCTTCTAAAGAAGAACAGCTAAATATGAAAGAAGTAAAGCTGGCTTTAACCAGGGCTTTGTGCCAAAGAAATTCAAACTAGTCAATTTAAGTGTTGGCAGAAACAGTTCAAATGAAGAAAAAATGATTTCCTGGAAGATGCACTTTAGCCAGACAGACGGTACTGGGCTCAATACTGAGCTACAAGGCCAATGATAATGAGGAGATCATATTATTAATCCTTTAAATTGCATTAATTATTGTTTATTACTGTTCACGAATTCTCCAAATGATACTATATGTTTCCTTGCCCTAAAAATAATTCAATCTACATAAGAAAACAGGAGTAGAAGGAGAAAGTAGGAAGAGAAAAGGTTACCTATATGTCTCTGAGTATTTTAACTAGAAAGAAAGTTAGTTCTTAACCAGCCCAGAGAGATTCCAAGCATTATTATTTGTTTATAAGCCAAAGTTTTGCTATTTTCATTAAGTGCAAGGCGAGCCTGACCCTGACCCTCCTTTCCTCCCACAATTTGGTATGGGTCTCGTTAACCTTTTTTTCCCGCGGATCCCACTTCATAATTTCAGAGAACAAACCCCCTCCAGGTCTTCCAGTTTAGGCAAAATACGATCTTAACAGCGCAGGGTTTCCGTACTGCCCGGAGCTGCAGGGTGGAGCTCCAGCCAGCCGAGTGCTTTGGAGGGCTGTCGACATGGAAATGCCTCCGCTGGCACCCCCTGCCCCCCGGTGCCACCGAGGTCGCACGCCCACGCTGCCAAACCCGAGTCTAGAAATCTGTGAAAGCACGAGAGCAACTTGGTTTAATTCTGAACATGCACAGCAAAATGGATAGTTTATATCGAAATATTTGAAACAATGCCTTTGCCATCACTACGGAAATTGTGCTTTCACTATTTCTAGAGTTAACTTCTCTGCCTGCAGTAAAAATAACATTTGTTACGTGTACTGAAGCGTTCCCAGCGCATTCTTGAAACTGAACACTGCGGGACATCGGACGTGGGTCTGGTAACTGGACACTGGTTTTGGACCCACTGAAATGTGCTCTGGAGCCAGCACCCTTGGCCAGCGTTATTTATGAGAACATTCGGCAGCGTACCTGCGAGCTGCACGCAGCCCGGGTGCTCTTCAACTACACCCTAACAAACCTTCTCCTATGCACCAACAGACCATTCGATGTCGGGCCTCTAAAATGAGCACCATTAGCACACCTGGCTTCATATGCATTTTCAGCCTGAAAAAGAAATCAATGTTTCAGTTTCAGCATAAATCAATATCCGATTCTTTATTTTAGCAGTTTACTCAGGGGACATCTCTAATTCACTGAGCAAAACTGATTAACATCCATCAGGCATTCATGTAACGAAAGCAAGGGCTACAGAAAAACAATTTAAAAATAAATACCCAACACCACTATCAAGTAATTTCATAGCATTGCTGGTTATTAGAAATGAATAATGATAAGGAAGTTTCTCAAAATCTATCTAAATTTATAGGCCTTGAAAAATTTCTCATAGTTGAAGCTCCTGAATATGGAAGTAAACAAGATTAGCACCAATTGCATGAGTCTTCCCATAGACTTTGGTAGAAATCAACTAGAGGTAAAAAGATGTACAGAAAAATTACAGTTTAAATCACATTTTGGTTAGTAATCATTAACGCATATGATTTGTATTAGTGATTTTTAGTTATAGAGTTCCAGTCTTGCAAACCACTTCAGGTTGTCAGAGTGCCAGATTAACTCTTGCACTAACAACTCCTTTCAAAATAAAATTTCAGAAGTCCAGCATCAGACTTGTTCCAGATTTTACATTTAATTCAGTGAGCCCAAATCCCTACAAAATGGAATCCAAAATTCAGAGCCATCACACCTACAAAAGCTATCTGTGGTTACGTATTTTCCTAAAACGCACTACCACCTAACCAAATTTAACTAGATTCTCCTCTGATGTTACAGGAGTTTGGTTTCAGTTGATTTGCTTTACAAAGACTTCTTTATGAGAAACAGACATTTTGGAAATGAAAATAAGTATTTAAAATTTTTATTCACAATGGCAGAAAATTTACAAAATCCAAAATCTGCATGTCAATGAATGCACCAGCTGCGCAACAATGTTAACTAGATGTGGAAGTTATTGTCTTAATTATAGTAATTCAAAGATGGAAGCAATTTTGTAAGCTTTAGCACTACCAACAACAGGGATAATTAGTTCTCTAAAATAGATAAGAATAAGTAAGCATCTGGTTCAACTGATTTTTTTTTTTTTCCCCCCACATTCAAGAATAGTTTAAAAGTTATTCATCCTAGAATAACCGGGAAAAAAAGTGTTATTATTCCTGGTGTAGGTTTGGTGGTTTGCACATTCCTACAATAAACACTTCTTTTCCCTTAAGGAAATACAGTTACGCTCTCTTAAGACTTGAAGAAGGGAAGCACAAGTCCAACAAGCAACTTTTTAAAGATCGCAGACAGATTCTCCATCACAACAGACACAGAACTATCCTCTTCCCAGTGTCACCCAGGAAAACAGCATATATTTCCTGTCATTAAGTCCCATGAGCAGGGAAACATCCTTTATTTGGATCCCCTTCCTGGTTACCCTGTCCAGACTAAACAACTAAGGGTTCTTTCTCCAGTGCATCTCTAGACAGTCTTTCCCTGCCATCCATTCCTTTAGAAGGTCAAACCCCAACTCCCATGACCTTGAGACTGGGTTGCAGTATTCGTGTTTCCCCCATCTTATTGAAGAATTTCAAATAGGATTGAACTCCGGAACCTAAAGGAATTTAGTCCTAAAGTAAAATAACAATGAAAACCAACTGCCTGAGTGCAGGATCCTCTTCCACAAGAAGCTTGCACGGACTAGTTACTACAACCATGATAACTACAATGACAGAAACAGATCCAAGTTGTTCAACAAGCCAGGCTCTTCTCGAATTTGCATTGCCTGTTGTTTTGAAGCTCATGAGAAGAAATAAACTAGACAAATTAGTATTTTTTTACAACTGGACACTTTGCTCCAAGTTTTCCAGCTTGCTGTAGGTGACAGTTGTACCAGGCTGCTGCAGAGTCACTCTGTGTTCAAGGGTGTTTGTTCCACATGGGATGAAAAGCTTCATCCCCCTCCCTCTTTTTTTTTTAATGCCTATTTCATATTAATCCAGATATGTGCAATGTATGAGCTGTTTAGGAGGAAGAAATTTTGCACAGTCATCTATGAGGTATGAGAAAGTCTTCTTGGAAAGTGAAGACGACTTCACTTTGCCATGAAACAAGAGAAAAGTCCTGCCCGTATGGCTGAAGCCTTTCCTTTCTGTATTAAAGTAAGATGTTAAGGGGTGTTCCCATGCCTCATGCTGGTACCAGTAAATTAGAGTCACTGTGTGGATGACTGTGGAAAGATGTGAATTCTGCAAGACAAGGAGCACAGAGATAAAAGATATAGTCAACTTGTGAAGTGTGGACTGCACTTCTGTACAGGTATCCGAAGAGAGCACGGGGGGTAAAAAACATGAAGAATGTCTTTTTTCATAATGCCACACATTTCAGCACGCTAACRAATGCATTAAGTGAAGGGAACAAGGAGTCGAGCAATGCAAGACTTAGAAAGCATGCAGTAAGTTGGATGTAGACTGGTTCTTTTGTTTTAGGGAAGATTAACATCTTAGTACTTAGGAATTAACTTACTGCATGAAAGACCATTTTCCTGTCATCTAAAACAAGCTAGATGTTAGACAAACCCTTCTACTTCTTCATTTAGAGCTCAAATTCAAGAAGGAGCATCACCTCAAGCTAAGAAATTACGAAAGGAAAAACTAAAATTGCTAGTTAACACCAAATTTATGTCTAATTCACCTACTGTTTGAGGCTGGTGCACACCTGCTTACACCACGCTGTATAGTCCAGACCTTTTGCATTATTAACAACACAGGAACAACTCTGCAAAGCCAAACAAAATGAAATGTCACAACAAATTACAATGACTGGTACAGCCATTCTCAGCTAAATCAAGCCACTTTATTCTGAAATATTCCTCCCTCGCAAACACTCCAAACCTATCTTCATTCTTGTATGAAAAGAAAAAGAAAAAAAGAACAAAGAAAGAAATGTAATGGGAGAAAACATACGCCGACCTTCTCAAGCATTACTATCTCCTACTTCAGTTGTGTTATGCATTATACTGCCATGAAGTTACATCACAAAGTGTGAAAGGATGATTTAATGAAAACTAAGCATAACTGCATACTTTCATTTCCCATTTCCTCCAACTCTATTATTAAATGCTTCACGTAGCATAACTGCTTTTTAAATAAGTCTCTACTTGGCAATTCTCATGGAAGATAGTTTATCGCATTTTTTTCCTCCAAAAAATCCAAGCAAACAAATTCATGAATGAAATGACAAAGTGATTTTATATTGTTTCAAATCTTTTAACCATGTAGCTTACAATGATATACAGGTGTGTAATATAACAAACCCATTCTAAACACTCTCCCCAAAGATGCATCCAGAAAACTAAGCATATGAGCTGAAAATGAAAAGAAACAGTTTTCCAAGATTCAAAAGTGAGGAGGTTTAATATAAATCTTGCACAAAAAAATATGAAAAGTCACTCGGTTGCTATGTAGCACACAACGTGARCAGTTCTCTCCATTTTGTTTCAGAGCACTTTCTTAGTTTAAAGTATCAAAAAATGTTACAAATTAGCTCTTTATCAGCTAACTGCAGTTTCAAACTTCAGTGTGAGGATAAATTACATATCTAATTTAAAAGCTATTCTAACAATACATTATTTTGGAAATAATCTCCAAATGAGACTGTGTCAAGGAAGTTGCCTTCTCTGCACAGAGCACAGATTTTCACATGGTCATACAGTACAGTAATAACCAGAGTGGGAGCATTATGAATGTAAATGGGAGTAAGATGTTTGCAATTAAATTATTTGCCAAATTTTTAAAATACATATTCTGAAGGTTAGACCAACAAAATYGATACACATGGGTGTATCTACACTTTTCCTGTGTCAAATACTCAAATCAAAAGGTAATCTTTTCCCTAAAAAAACAGCATCCAGAGTTTATTTTCTAGTGATGATTCACAGCCAAAAACTTTTTAATAGATTATACAGAAGGTCATAAAAGATGATGTGCCAACGATACCTTTGTAACTACATAGATTTTCACAACTCGATGGAGTTGAAAAGCTATTCCTCTAGTTCATACAAATTGTCAGGTCTGAACGGTCTTAAATTATTGCCAGATAGGGCAAATGCCAGAGCAGACRCTACTACAGACAGAGCATGGGAAATGAAAAAAAAAAAAAAATTTTTTATACATCTCTCTCTCTCTCTCTCTGCTCTCAATGCTGCCCTCCCTCCAAAAAAGGGAATGTAGAAATACTTGTGGTTCAGCAGAGCCCAAGCAGAATAGGCTTAGTCCGTAGGTGGAAAGCAAATCTCCCTGTCCGTCAGCCAGCAGCATCCCTGGTTTGCACTGAGGACTCCACGCTGCTGGAGCTGACTATTCCCAAACTGTAGTTTGGAAGAGGCAGAGAGGCCCTGTGCACTCAGCTCCCCGAAAGGTTTTGCCCTGTTGGTGAGACTCATCTTTCCAACTGTGRAGATTAACAATAACAACCCTACTGAAGAGATTCAGGTTTTGTGCCTGCTTGGCAGAATTTTCTGTTTATGGTATGCTTTCATACTAGCTAGAACTACAATCCTACTTTGGCTTTTAGGCGAACGAGTGCAGGGCCATGCTTCCATCCCTGGTGCTACTGCTATTTAGCAGACAAGCCTTACTTATCGCCATCCTCATTTCTCCTAAGGGGCAAGATGGACAACATCAACTTTCCTAGGAACCATCCGGCATATTTAACTTACAAGCACTTTCCAATCCATTAGAGTACAGAAAAGCCTCAACAGAACACGGCACCAAATCTGGACAAACGTGCCAGAAGAGCAGACACCAGGGAGAGTGTGTTGTTAGACACACAAATCCACTTCCCAAGTCCTCATCTACAACCAATTCCTCACCATTTCAGGTAGCTTTGGGTAAAATCACCATCCCTCAATTTTTCACTTCTACATGCTTTAGATACAAAGGCTTCCTAGATACTTTGGATTTATCCCAGAAGCCAAAGTGACCAAAATACCTGACCTTTAAAAAAAATCCACCAAGGTAAGCTGCAACATACATTATCATGCTTTGCACCACTGGTACATCGACTCCTTCATCCCTCCTACATTTCTGACCCATGCATTGCTCCAACCATTGCCTGCTATGACAACCGTGTTATTCTATCACACTGGGACTGCAGCTCCCCCTTTTTGAATTTTGCAGAGCTTCAATATTAAAAAAAAATAAATTATTGAATGTGTAAACCATTCACAAGTTCACCTCCTACAGCAAAACATAGTAGATAATGAAATAGATCCAGAAAATCAAAGTCTCAGTCTTAATCTGCCTACCTTACAGTGATACTTTAAATTTATTTTTTTGCTTCTAAACTAAAAGGTAAGAGTTTACTTTGTATTTTCATTATAAAAGACCCTCCCCTTTCTAAAGTAATAATGTTTCCCTACTCTTAGCAGCTTCTTACAAAACAAAAACCCAAAAATCCAGCAGCATCTCAGCAACATTTCTTAGTAAGTATAGGTTGCTTCTAAAGACACTCTAATGAAGAAAGGTTCTTTTTTTTCAAGAGAGAAAAAACACTTTCCTGTGAAAGTATGAAAACATATGTGTGTATGCACACACACACACACACACAAACATCCAGCCCCCGAAGCCCTTCAAACAGAAGCACTGAAAACAATTTGCCRCTCATTACGTTTGCACACACAAAGATGGGAGAAAAATCCTCAAAAATATCTCTACAAAATACAAGCAGTGCCTGAGGTTGCTAAGGTGGGCTGATAATAGTCTAATGGACATATCGGGAAAATAACCAGGCTTAACAAAACTGCAATCTTGGCAAGTAAGCTACAAAACTTTTGACATTTGTTCAGGACTAAGCTGTCTTAGAAAGGGACATGCCGTGCTTTGCCCGTCTGGACTCAAGAGGGGCTGAGCAGAGTTGTTCCCCACCAAAGCAAGGTAAAGGTGAGACGTGCGTGCTGGCGTGTTACTTTAATCCAAAAGAGACATCGAGAGAGAATACGTATTGCTCAGTTTGTTTCCTTCAGCTTTGAGAAAAGAAATGTGCTTGGGACCCTTCTAATCAATACACTCATTGAATGACAGAGAGGGAAAAAGGATACCTAGGTAAGAGTTGGCTCTAAATGTCAAAGAAGTTGACAGACAGGAGCTAGAGTTCTGTGGACATAGAAGATGCTCAGTGTAGCAAGTAAAACCGCTATAAATTTATGTACAGAGATACACTACACTTGCAAATCAAGTATCCAGTTATTTGGTCCTTACTTGTTCAGGGAGGCAGGTCTGTCGATAAACCACTGTCTCAGATAAAAACAGCAACTTAAAAGACATGAAAAAAGACTTACAAAAGTACATTAGCTAACTATACTGCAGTGTATATCATATCAAATAAGCAGCCTACTTTAAAATAAGAAGAAAATACGCCTGTAGAAGGCATTTCAAGTTAATGGAGCAATGAAACCACAAAAAGGCAGAACAAGAAGGGGAGGCACAGGGTGCGGATCCCACCCTGGCACAAAAAGCAGCCTCCAGATCTCCAGCAAGGGTAAGCTTCTGGAACAATCAAGCCTGATTACATGTTAAACCTCATTCTTTTGTGTAAAGCTTACTGGCTATCTGAGCCAAATATTCATTATCCAATTGCTATCAATTTTTCATACAAGGATGGTCGTTCCAGTTTAATAACTATACAAACGCATACTACAGATAGATACACACACAGAGAGTTTTGAAATTTTAGAAGCTCGAAGCTGAAACACTCATTCACAAAACTAAGCAGAAGAAAAACACAAACATTAAAAGCCACAAGCTGAGAGTTAAAGCTTGCTGCAGTTCTGCCATCACCTAAGAAAGTATCCTTGTTTTAAAAGCTATTCTACTTAAGAAGGCTGAAGATTAAAATCAAAATCAATTCCATTTACAGTAAGATGGTGGAGAGCAGTAAGTACAAACACATGAATGTATCAAAAATAAATGGATGGTAGCAGTGATGACAAAAAGGAATCATAAAAGAAAATAGGAAAAAATGAAATCCTAGTAAAATCACAGAGCCATAATTTACACAGCTATTAAAAAAAAGCAGATACCTAATAAATGTACCTCTTCTAAAATTGGATCAGAACGCAAACGAAGAAACCACTAAAAGCTTTTTGAATGTTTTATGTACTTATTCATAATTAAAGAAACTAGAAACAGGTAAGTATTATTTTTACAAATCATGTGTAACAAACTTTACCACAAACTCACAAGCACAGGCAAACATGGCCCAAATTTTCTCTAAGACAAAGTAGGGAAAGATAGGACTGTTAAATAAAATTAGCCTATTTCTGTATAAATAACAGATTGTTGTAAAACACATTTCTGGGAGCCAGGTATTGTCACATCCCAGCTTTCTCACCATACCAGTTCTGCTCCACCATGAAGTCTGAAACCAGCATGGCCAGCATGAAACAAAATGAAACCCAAGAAAATTGCAGAAAGTACAAAAATGAAGACACACAGGAAGACAAATGCAAACACTTACAGAAAGCCAGGTCTTCAAATTCCATAGCAATCATGCTTAATTTAAATTAAGTCTGCTAATTGTAACATACTAATTTACCATGCAATCAAGACTGGAACAAAATTAAAGGACAGGAAAACATACAATATACTGGAAATAAGTCATCTCAAATGCCACCATAGGATTCAAGCTAGTTTCCTTAGAGATCAAATATTCAGGGAAAGACAGTTCTCTTATGTGCTTGCAGAACATTTTAATCTACAGAGGCTCACGTCGCTGTGGGTCCCAGTGGCTCTCCTCTAGTACATGCTCACTGGCAGTGTCTTTTGATACCAAAAGTAAGTCCTTCAGCATCAAATGAAACATGTGAAGTGGCATTTACATCTTCTATTAATTCTGAAGTAGTTTAAGTGATATGCTTAGGTCTACATAAACACGGCAGGCGGCAACAGATATGGGGAGACTAATGCAAGCATCATATCGCTATATAAGCATAAGATTTGCTTAGATTTTCGATACATGACTAAACGTTGTCTTCATATAAAATACCACAGTTGAATACCGACTCCTCAAACTTGAGGCATTTTGTGGAAAAGATCACAATTTATTAAGCTTACAATCTCAAAACATGTCCAATTTACAGCACAGCATTGCCTAAAATGTCAGCCAAAGCGACTGGTATCAGGTGGCTTGGATTTCACATCTGGCATAAGGATTCTGCTACGCAGGACTCGTAAGCATTCCCCTTCTGAAAACCAATTCTCTGGACCCTTCTACCTTCAGCTGATGTAGTACCAAAAGCGAGCACGCCAGAACAGTCTTTAAAACTAAACTTTTAAGAGGCTTGGAATAAACTATGTGTTTTCACTACTGCAGTGCTTATTATTTTATCTCCAAATCTACTCTAAAGAGCACTTAGGTATTACTCTGCCGTCCTCAAAATAATAGCAAAAAAAGAAAAATAGAGCTATGGACTGGAAAAAACTATTCAGGGAATATCTGATAATTAGCTACAAATGTAGAATCAAATCACTTCAAAGGTGTTTTCCTTAATGCTTTGAAAAAATGTATACTTTCTCAATATGGTAATTGAGATGTGGTCAATACTGTGTTCAGCACCTGGTCGAAAACTAAGTCATTTGCCTCCAGGTAGGTGTATGGTGACAGAAGATGACATGTCATACGCTGTTTCTCTCAGTTCCTTAAATAAGGTCTGTTTTTTATCAAAAATATTTTGCCCTAAGTTGTACAGTTCCTTGTTAACATCAGCATTCAGCTGCCATTAAAACAACAGGAATCCCAAGTGCACTGGAGAACATCTCTCTTAGTTTGCTCCTCACCACAACCCAGAACCTCTTCAAAGAAGAACAAGGACCTGCAAAGAGTAACGTCACGGCGTGGGTAAAGGTTCCTCAGAACCAGATACATCTACAAGTCCACCCCAGAGCTTTAAGCTGATGGGCGTTCGGATTTAAAATTCACTTGTCAGAGACAAACAACAGTTGAAATAAGCAGATGCACAGACTTTGTAAGGATTCCAAAACCCAAATGTGTCAACTTCAATTAAACACAAGAACTCCACATTTCCAGGCCAAACACATGCCAGTATGTACTTTTTCTGTCTCATTTTCCACAGTAGCACTGATCTCAGTGTCCTCTGCGAAGTTCAGAATCTCCCTTCTCCTCCTACCTCTTCTGAAACCAGCCTCTTTCCCCAATATTTTTTTTTGCTCGCTTAAAACATCAGTGTAAAATTATTTTATATTCAGCAGCCTCCTTCACGAGAAAGATCCAAATAATTCATGAAATCGTTCACGATTTATGTGTTGCTTGGTTTCCTCTCCACAAAAGTTCTGACTTGAAAAACTGGTTTGTCCTGGGCTATAGCCAAGTGTTCATACAAGAGAGTTTCCATCTGAACAAAGAGCTTTCAAGGCTTAAAACTTCAGTGTTAACCCCGTAGGACACTTCGGGTTTTAGTCTATCAGGGAAACAGCCAACAGTATTGAAAATGAATTTAAAATCTGATTTACACAGACAGAATGCCAAATAAACTAGAAATTACAAACAATCGATTTTGTAATTACAAATTACAACCAGGTGTATTCTCTGAATCATTACACTTATTTTGGATATTAGGAGGACCTTCCTTCCATTCATGGCACACCGGTCTCTTTCATTGTATTTAAGTAGCACAAATATCCCATAATGGAGAGCGTACTAGAAGCTCCCCAAAACTCATCCATCAGTGAGCAAAATGCCCATTACGTTTTCATGCAATCCAAAAGACTATTCTCATAAACAGCTTTTCAGAAGGTAAGGTAGAATTTTTTTATCCCCCCAGTGTTTTTGTCCTAAGGCCATATTGAAATACTAGCAAAAGTAATTTGAATGAAATTTCCTCTCCAATTAGGAGTGTCAGGAGGCCATTTAATACGCTGAGCTAGGTAAAAAATTGGAGCTAAATATTACCAAAAGCATCAGATTTCCAGCTCTTTCATATCCTTCCCAACATAAGGGAAACATTTCTTACTTTATTCATTTGAGCAAGGAAATGTGTGGCATGACAGCTGTCACTTTAAAGTTAATTATAGCATAGACTCACATTTTTAAGATTAGCTTTATGTTACCACAACAAAGTATTCTGCTAGCATCAAACTAATTGTTTTCTTCAGAGTGACAATGTATATATGGAGGAGGTGGCATCCTTCTGACACACATAGCTTTTAATGTCAATCTAGATGAATCAGCATAAAAAAGACACTGAATACATTTGAAGGGATATGTATGGACTCACTGTCTAACATGGTCCTGTTATGGTAGTTTAAAAGTTAGCACAAATATACCAATGCATCAGAAAGCACCATTTATGTGCTCTTGGCCGCCTGATTATTTCCCACTCACTCATTTACATCCCACTGAAAGGTGGTTTCTCTTATTGTTTGTGAATATTTCAATAATGAAGAGCATTTTTCTTAGTTACCAAGGAACTGTTTATAATGAATACAATTACTTCCACAGAATCGCTGATTTTAGAGGTGTCTTGCAACTTAAAGATTGTTTTACACTTTAAGGGTAGCTAATCCCTGTGATTTGTAACGAATTACCAAGTTACTGCATCACTGATGCCCTTTCACTGAAAGGAAAAGAAAGGAAAGAGCATTAGAGCATCAATGACAATTGTGGACATAAAACCAGCATGTCCTTCCTAACAGAAATCCACCTTTGTCATCCCCCAGAGTTATCTTTCAGGTCACTTCAATACACAAATCTCCCCTGTCTTAACTTTGCAAAAAGAAAGTCACTAAACAAAAGTGAAATTATTAAAATCCATAGTCACAGCCTGTTCCGCCCAGACAGGATTAAACTGCTGAAAAAATGAGGAAACATTAGAAATCATCATTCCAAGTCAGTTTTTCAAGACCAACAAACACCCACTTGCACAATTCTACACTGCTGTTAATAATATCAAATTGCAAGAGTATATTCAAGATATGCCCAAAGTGCAAAGAAACAAAAGGATTTAAAAACAGCGACATTTCATTTAAATACGTCAGAATGATGCTTTATCCTTCCACAATCCAATTTCAATAGGTAATGCCTCAGTACAGCCGATACTAGAATACCAACCCCGTGTGCCCTTTGAACCAAGGAATTCTCATATTTCTTCTATAGTTTAAAATCATAAATATTTACACAGAACCAGTTTGACAGGTAAATCTGATTTATGTTTATGTCACCCCTCCTATGACAAACTTATGTATTTACAGTTTGCTCTTGACTTTCTCTATCCTTCCGGGAATATGCTCAAGAAGAAATAATCCAGCCACTTTGACCAGAGGAGCAGATGGTTCACTTTGACAGTACCATTAGCTGCAGCAAGAATCCCACCAGCTACACGAGAGAGCTCATTTCAACATAATGTACCAAGGAGAAAGAGGAGTCCTTCCCATTTGCCTCCTAATGTAGGAAAAGCCATATGGGAGTGGAACCCTTCAGGATTTTTAGTACGTATCAGAAAGCATCATTATAGAGAAATGTGCATATAGTCAGAATACCACTAGTAACGCACTCTTGCGATGCAAAAACAAATTAAAAACTAAGAGAAATCGAAGGTGGAGAAGCCCAGAATTAAGAGCACACAAGCTATCACAAGTGCAGTAGGACTGTACATAACTTTTACAAACAGATCAGAGGAAAATTTTATCAAATATTTGACACAGCAAAAAATTCTCTGCTGCTAAAAATGCCCAAGATTGCAATGCTACGGAAGAAATTTAAATTGCAATCATAATTTTTAAAAGTAAGACGTTTACTAATAAGTGAACATTACGCTTTGAAAGGGGGCCAATTAAAACGGAAAAATATTTATTCATTTAATAATATGGTACCTCATTCCAAGTGCCCAGATGCCATGATCCTGAGAACATTAACACACAGAAACGCCCAGGTCCCGGCACTGCAACGCGCTGGATGTGCAGCGATGGCTCTCATAGCCCAGATACTCTTGGGAGCAAAGTCACTACATACGTGCACACATGTTTTCAGGACCAATGCCCTGGTAAGAATCACAATATAACAGTGTGTCGTATGAACTAGCCAATTTATCACAATACATGTAAGAGCAGCCCAACCTGCCTGCCCATCTCCCCCAAGACAGCAGGCAAAGAGCTGGCAGGCCACCAGCAGAGCATGGCAGAAGGCGATATTCCCAGCAAACTGTCACACACGCTCAAATATTTCATTTCTAAGGCTGACTGAAGGCTGTGGTTTCCGTGCTGTGTGAAACAGGATTTCCACCACATGACTTCATGCAGCTCCTCTCTGCTATGAATCCTCATAGAGCTGTTTGATCATTTTGAATTATCTAATACTAATTTATGTGATTAAATCAATAAAAAGTCATCTCTCTTCCATTAAGATGTGCAGCAGAATTACAGATCAATTTCTTTCTTTTTGTACTTCAACTACTAACAAATAAATGGAATTGTAAATTTTGAGTAGGAGTTTTCTGACAAAATATTGCACCTGAAACCTTGTTAGTATCTCTCACATTGTTTCTGTCCTTGATGTCTAATTTTAAATTCAAGATGGCACACTAACAAGGTAGTGAAAAATAAAGATACTTTATTTTTGTTATGAGAAACACGCAGGTGTCCACTCTGTATGGAAGTCCATGATGGCTGAATTTTCACAAAATGCTACCTTTAGGCACGCAGAACACCGTCTAGAATGGAGTGAGCTTTAGAAAAATGAAGTTCTGCAAGCAGGAGGAATAAACAAGTTGTTCCATAAGCTGCAGGTCTAACACAGGTTATTTTCTTACAGAACAGTGTCCTCCTTCACCAAAGCCCCCTCTCCCGCACCTGCACTAACCCAACTCTGCTCCTCCTGGCTCTGCCCATCTCACCTTGCTCCCACAGTGAGCCAAGTCTCATTATGCCATGCTGCTTCCATGCTCACCGGCTGGGGGCCAAGAAGCACCTGAAAGCCAAGTCCTACCTACCTTATCCCTTGGAAACGGAGGCACAGGACAATAATTTGCCTCCCTTCCCTCTCCCAGCCAAGTTCAAGAAACCCGTAAGGAAATACTGAGCTTTATCTCTACCACTTCTGTTCCTCCATCAAATCACTGCTGCAACCGCTCAATGAGTTTGAAAGTTACTGCTGGGAGCAGAGAGATCAACACACAACCTGAATCTCAAGGAGCTCTTTTCCTTTAAAAAACAGGCTGAAGACAACAAACCTTGTGTTTGAAAAGAATAAGATCTCTAATGCAATTCTTTGCAACTAAGATCTAAATTTATTTACAAAATCTTTCTTCATTGCCAGTAAAATTTCTAAAAATCATTAACTTTGATAAAATTTAAACCACAAAAGTGGAATGATAGCAGGAAATAGAGTGCTCCCCCAATATATTTCTGTTTAGAAGCTACAATCCTCTAAAAAAGATTAATTTCATTTCTGATAGCTGATGAACAAAATTCACCCTAAAAATCAAGCCTTACATAGATTTTTAACTGTATCAACAAATCAGCTGATGAGAAATTCTGATACTAGCTGCAACCGTTTACTCATAAACCTGAATATATTGCTTTAGTCGGGATTAACTACCTACCATACTCACCAAGTCTATTCCTCCAGTAAGTTTTCAGGCTACATACGTTAAGCTCCACAGAGCACCTGATGAGCAATAATTACGTTGATATGTCCCAGTCTTGAAGGGACACCACTGTACTGCATCAGATCTGATACTGTTCATTAGTTCACACACTTCAATGCGATTTTATCAAAATCCAGAGAGTAGTGTGACTACGAACACTGATCCTATTAACTGCTACGTTAACATATTTACATCTCCCAGAAAAAAAAAGCTAAAGGTGTTAAGAATGACTTAAAATTTAAGGTTATGCACATCTCTAAGAAAACTATGTGCTATGAGTCAAAATATTTGCAAGCCCTGCCTAGTGCTGCCTATATCACCATAATACTGTTTTGCTACTTTGAATACTAAAGCAGCTTGTTCTCAGTAAAGCATCTCTCCATCATTTTGTAGAAACAAACCCCTTATCACATTCACATTCTATGAGAAGTAAGGAACAATGCATTTAAATAAATACCTTAAAAAAGAATGATCAGTGGATCTGCACAGTATGATTTGTACAATGAATACAACTACAAATCATTAAGAAATTGTACCTAACGTACTAGAAATATGAATTAATCTGTTAAAAAAAAAAAAAGAAAGCAAGCCTAAACAGTATTGAAACAAGCATCTTAGAAAAACATCGTAAGAATTACTTGCAAAATCCTTAGATTACCTTTTGGATCGCCTCAACATGCTGGTAGCAGGCAGAGAGAAATTGGACAGCACTGTCCAAAAGGAGTCAGACATGATCTTTAAAAGCTTTCATTGCTGGGAAAATACAGCACAATCAAGCCACTAGCAATAAATAAGGAACTAAATAATACCAGTGACAGAGCCAATGCAAATTCCCTGTAGACCTTGCAAGCTGTTCCATTAATGTGAGACAGGCAGGCAAGCGTACATATTGCTGCTGTTTTCACTGCCTCCGTTTTCTCCCGACTCCATCCCTGCCTCCCTCCCTCCACCTTAGGAGGCAGTGCAAAATGAGATATTTATTCCCTTCCTCATATATACACTTTAAAACTGGAGTTTGTTGTATACACAGCATACATGCTTTATATACATCTCTCTCAGTTCATCCAATACGATCAAAAGATTTTCAAGCAAAACCATAACTGGGCTCTGTTTGCAATCCTGAATAACACTCGGTTTTTAAGCTGTGTCTGCACAGAGAGCACCACTCACTGCCTAGTTTGTGTTTTTAATTTGAAATGGTGGCCCTTCTGCTTCCTAACTACATGAGGCACATTGGGGGCATTTTGCTTATTTTTTTAATTAATCTTTCATCTTTAAACAAATCCCACCTTTTATCTTAAGTAACCCAAGTGGGTTTTAAATTAAAAAAAAAAAAAGCTTACAATGCCACCTAAGATCAGTTTAAAAACAGAAATCCATTCTCCCCCTGAAGTCAGCCACACCACATACACATCAGTCACAGTAAACACGAACTCCTACGTAGCACCTGGTGCCCACAAAACAACTCAACCGGCTGAATTCTGACAACAAAACGCAAGCGGGACTCATGTGTGATGCACATCAGAGGTTTCCCACACACTCCCTGCACATCAGCCACAAGTTCACTTTTCCCCCTTTTGTGCCTGTAGAAGCTCCTTGCCATGTTTTTGCTTTTTCCAGGGTCTAAACAAAACCTCATTGTAGCTGCCTTTTTTTTTTTTTTTTTTTTTTTTTTTTTTTTTTTTTTTTTTTTTTTTTTTTTTTTTTTTTTTTTTTTTGCTTTTTTAAGCACTTCTGCCAGTAGGAAAGCTANTATGCAATCTATTTTCTTTCTATTGTGGCTTTTTTAAGCACTTCTGCCAGTAGGAAAGCTAATGACGTTCTCATATTTCAGCCTTCTTGAGTGGCTTTTTATCACAGACATGAGAAAGATGACAATCAACAGCTGGCACTGCCTTCCATGCACAATACAGCCCTTAAAAATTACACATAAATGTCTGGGAGAAAGAAATCCCAGTAGGCTCCCTTTAGCTTTCCACAGAATCACATGAAAGAATTAGATGGTCTTCATAACTTTCCATTAAATAACAACACATTTTTAATACATACATTTATCAGGAATCACAATATCTGATTCAGCAAAGCATGCCCTTCCATCTGAGCTTCAAAACAGTGAAATGTGATTTTGCATGCCGCAGGAACTGAATCTCTGTTCAACACAACCACTGCTTCTAGTGCTTTTAAACGTTTGCATCAAACGAATCTAAATCACATTCTGGTTTGATTTCACAAAGTTAATTTAGAGTACCACCAGACAAAACTCTGCCACTATCTACTACTGATGAGAAAGAATAAATACATTCATTTTTGTATCCACATAATAACATATATCAATCAAGTGTAGAAACTGAAGAACGGCATTTTAGCATTATATTCAGGATATTATGTGACCTCCCAATTCCAATAAACCCTGGTTTTGAAAACGTATAAAAATACTCAGATTTACTCTGTCAGCTAAAACATGAATTGAAATTCCCGAGCAATAATGGGGGAAAAAAGTGCTCAGTTAACTAACAAAATAAACCCATCACAACAAAAATAAATTCCGGACTGCTTATAGTTAGCAAATAAAAATCACAGCCAGCTAAAACCCTAAATTTATATTCGYTGTGCTTTTTTCAAAAGTGACTGAAAACTCAGCGGTTGAAGACATATCACTCATAATATCACTACTCAGCACCAGCACTTTCACATCTCTTACAGGAAGGACACAAAAAGGAGAAGCCATTTTAGGAGAACACTCTCCATGGGCATCAGTGACTGACTGCTCTACGGCAGCGTTAACCCAGTGAAACCCTGTCCATCCTCCGCTGCTCTTGGGGAATACAGGGCACCGGACAGGGGGAGCGGGGTGTCCCGCTTCATCTGAAACCCGTCCGTCCACCCACCTTGCTGTTTAACGTGGTTCTGCAGAGCATTTACCCAAGAACTGCAAAAAGCGCTTTGGGAATTATATAACACTGGTTCACAAACAGCAGAAATTTCTTTAACACTTCATATTCCTGCTTTTCAAAATGCATGTTCCACATGCCAATAGCAAAATCTAATCTTGCAAATCAGCATCTGCAAAGCGCTTATTTTGGGACTGTCCCCAAATGTTAGCTACAGAGAAGTTCAGAGTACCAAAAAAATGTGAAGACACCATACTTGGAGATGCAGTGTTTTTGCTAGAAAAACAGAAAAACACAATGAAACCGTCAAACATCTTTAAAAAATATGTCATGTCTTAAAATACAACAATGTCAACATTTGCAGAATTCACTTTAGTTGTAACAAATTTATGAAGCGTAAGGATTTTCTCACATTTACAATGACAAATGAAATCCTTCTAAGGAACTATATTACTGTCTCTGCACGATAAGCAAAACATTTTGCAAAATTAGGACTAGAAACTTCTCACTAGTTCAAAAATATAGCCTTCTGCATATCAGAAAGCATGTCAAGAAAAATAGTGCGCTCACACAAATAGGTTATGAGATGAGTTTTCTATTTTACTTAACTCATAAAAACGTTAATATGTCTTTGTGAATCCCGATCCTGAGCTATTCCGAGCCTGAAGAAACCTCTTTCCTCATAAAATTCTTCCACTCACCTTTCAGGTTATTCAGTCTCCATCAATCTCCCTAATGCACCTTCTCTACTTCATGCCCAACTTGTCCTCAGAAAAGACCACCTGCAGAACTTTTCGGCAGCTCCTGTGATGATGGAGTATTTCTCTGCCGACCAAATGTGTGGTTTCCAGGGCCCTCCTAAAGACACTGCATCCACTGGACAGTTATAAACAGCCAATGTCAAGGACCTCCCCAATTTCTCATCTTTACCGTTACCCCAGTAGGACATTAATTAAGCCTGACATTAAACGAGAATGCAATTAGGCAAACAGTCCACACAAAACCCATTACTTTCTGGACTTCTTTCAATAGCAGCTACATTTATGATTAAATAAATTCACTTGGTATAAGACCACCTTCTTTTAAATAAAACTTGTCATTTTAAAAGTAAGCTGAACTCCTTGTAAAGTTTGAAGTGGTACCAAGGATATCATTGAGGTCATTTTGAAAAAGAATATCCCAAAGGTCAAAACTCTTGTGACTGACTACATTTTAAGTTAACTATATATCAAGAAAAGTTCCCACAAAATATTCTTGACTATATTTTTTAAATATTTCAACCAGGATGAAACTTGTAGTAGTCCAGTAGTTTTCAAATGAAGATAATTTTCCTGTGTCACATTATGGTAAAGGAAAACTTATAATGGAAACCAGCTGAAATACTAATTGGAAAAAACCTACCTCTTCCTAATTATTCAATGACTTGAATAGTTACATTGTGTTGTCTTATATAAATACCTGATACTTTCAGACTTAACTTTTTGAGAATGCCATATAACTTTTCTGAATAGCCTTAAAACCACAAATTATTCACTAGAAATATCCAGAAATTAAAACCGTTTTACTAGCAAAGCTAAATTGTTTGGAGGAGTCACAAACCAGAAAATACATTCCTTCTCTATAAAGAGAATATCAATTTTATTTTAAACTCTAAATGGCATACCCAACAAGCACAGAAAATTATTCTACTATATGTAAGCGTTAGTTAACGCAGATGAACTGAAGAGATATCTGCTTTATACCACTAACAATATAGTTAAAACTGTGCAACATGTAAAAGCTCCAGCAGAAAACTTTGATCTTTCAATACAAAGAAAGGAAAAAAGTTCTTCCTATATGCTTCTAAAAAAAGGAGGGTTCCTTTTAAAAAAAAAAAAAATTACATGGAAGATGTGTGTTGAGCTATTTGGGGCATCATTATTATTTGAACAGTGACCTACGCAAAATGAAGAACAGACTGTCTTTGAGCAGACTGCAATCTCAAGACATGTAAGTAACAGTCTGACAGAAAACATTAAGATGAATATACCTTTAAGGTTCATTTTTTATTGTTATTTGTTAGGTTATACAATCTTAGATTTCTTCCTTTTTTGGCAGAAATCACCCTAGCTCCAGAAATCACCAAGCCAATACAGAACTAAAAAGCCATACTCTCCTACTATAGTGGTTCAAGCAGATTTCAATTCCTACCTCTGTATAAAAGGGCTCCCAAAGACACATTTATCTGAGATTAAACTAAGAACTGATGGCCAAGTTTTCTGGGGGTGAAGAACAATCAAACTTCCCTCTGGTGTGCATTTCCTATGCAGGGAACATCCTAGTGACTGCACTAGTTAATGATTCAAATGATCAGAAACATTTACTGAACTGAGGCAGAATTAGCTATCAGGCATTGTACACTCATATACCTGAATAAAAGCTGCCAACTCCTCAGGTAACTTTAATCCAGCACAGTTACTGAATTAACAGGGGTTGCCATCATAGTGGATAGCCTGAAATGCTATCTATCTAATTCACTACAATATCACTGCACAGCTTAAGCATAAGCAACTGCTCTGATTTCATAGTCCTAAAACAACTCTTACAAAATTGTACTCACTTAGATATAGAGGATGTTAACTACAGCTGTACCATCATGATTAGTATTTGCTAAATGAAAACACTACCAAATAGTGATAAGAAGCAAGCACTCCTAAAACACAAAGTTAATTGTGCCCAAAATCCTATGAATATTTAATAAGAAATATTCTTTCTTTGTATGTCTATTTACAAAGATATCACTTATTTGTATGCTAATATTCCATACAACACTATTCTTCCCAAATAACACTAGTAAGATGTTTGGCAACTTCAATATAACATAAGCTTAACATTATTTCAAGCTCACAAAATTGATGATTGGGCTCAGATGCCATGGAAATGTCAATTATCCTCTTTAAATAAGTTACTAGAACTTGCATTCTTTCCCTAGCCCTGTCTTCTTCATGTGTGACTCAAATGTCGGTTGTCTGATTTAATCAAATGTAACCTCAATATGTGATTCAAACGCCATAAAAACCGAGAAATGTTATCTGAAAAATAACAATACTGAACATCAGTTCTGAAAATCTCACATCACGTTTATACAGAAATCTTCTAACATTTTATCCAAAATGTTCGTGAAGACACTCAGTAACACTTGCGAGAAACACAGCATCACAGAGTGCTGCTATAACCTCAATGTCCTCATCCAAAGATTTTCCCTCCTCTTCACCAGCCAAAATTTATCCAAAGGAAAACAGACTGAGCCTCCTGTTGCCACCATAGCATTYCTTCATCTTTATCATGTATTATTTATCATGACGCACTTAGAACTTTCTTTCTAACCTGTAATACAGTGTTAATGAATTCGCTGTGCAACAGCATTTGCAAACAGGAAGATATCTTAATCTCTTCTCCTGCCGCTCCAACCTGCATCAGCCTCTCCATGAAGAAGTACAGCACTTCATTGGCTTCAGTTCTTTGCAGAATTCTTCTACCTCTGGCTCCCTGAGCTGAGTAACAAGACCAGGCTATTGCTAAATTCTCCCATAACAGGGTTTTTGTATATATCCCAAAGAATTGTCACACACAGTCCTTGATAGACATTGTCCATAACCCATTCCAACAAGACTGCTGCAGCAAAGCAGATTTGAAAAAGCAGGTGTTATTACCCTCTGTTTTACAGGGAAACTACAGCGCAGAGCTTAAAGGACAAATTAAGAGAAAAAGCAGCAGCAAAGGCAGCTGGCACACTTCGTGTCTTCACAGGGATTGAGGACTGAAGAAGAACAACCAGTGGATGGTTAAAACTAAACCAAGACAACACACGAGTAAGGTAAAATGAGCAAAGCAAACAGCAAAGAGAGGGAACAGAGCTGTATTTAAGTGGGTGAATTAGAGGGCTTTTTGTTACTCAGATCACAACTACCAGCTCACAAAAGCAAAAAGGGCTCCCCTCATCTATACAAGACCACAAACATCCAACACCCACCTCACGCCAGCAACCTGGACGGTGCCAAGGATCAACAGGGCGCCTCCAGGCTTGGGGCTACACTTGATAACCAGCTAGCAGGCAGCGCTTTCACCTGTTTGACAGCATACCGCCCAGAAGACAAAATCAAGCCTGAACTCTAAAATGACCTCCGGCATCTGATTTGTTTCTAGGTGTAATTCAGGCTGTTTGCTCCAACCTGAATCTCCAGTGCAGGACCTTCCACTCCGCAGCTTGTTTCCTCGTTTCTTGGTTAACACACTTAGGCTCAGCTGAAATGTTGAGGATATTGTAGAGCCCTTGCATTTACCACAGTTTTTCTGAGACAAAAAGCTTATCTTGTAGGATGTTGGCTAAGAAGAGTTATTCTGGGAGCAAGGGGAACGCTAATGTAATGAACAGACTAAGAGGATGAATTTTACATTTTCAAGCATAAATTCTTAATGAAGTTAGAGCATGGGATAAGAATAGACTTTACAAAATAAGCCATGGTACAGAAGAGACATGAGAAATCAAAACCATGCTTGGGAAACATCATGAGTGCTGGTATACAAAAAAAAAAAAAAAAGGATAAAAAGTTCATCCAGTTTTAAAGGCAGAATTACATCCTAATTTGGCCATGAATTTTTAACAGAAATTGGTCCCTATTTAGTCATTCCTTTGGAATAATATGAATCTTCACAGCAAAAGCTTAGCTGTTAATCTTAAAGTCTGGGAAAGCCGTGATAACATATTATCAACCAGCAGGCAAACAAACTACTCAAGGTTGTGAGCCTCAGAGAAATATATAACATACAAGACAGAATGAACATGAGAACAAGCCTGGAACACTGATTTTTATATAACTACAGATTGATACATGTCTATAAACTGTTTTACAGTAATTCTGGGAAACCACAAAGGTGATGCATTACAAAAGTAACGTTCCCTAAAATATACATAATATTTAGAAGCTCTTCTAATGAAGACATTTGGTTTATGTATAAGACTTCTAACCTGTACATCCACCTATATATAAGTAGGGACATACATGTTAGAGGTCTGGAACACAGAAGCAGATTTAATAAGTTACGATAAATTGGCCCAAAAAGAATTCTCTGCTTTGAAATAAAGTACAGAATAGACAGATATGGAACTCTCAATGATTTCTGCAGTCTCCAGAAAAAAATTCATTTTAAAATACTAAAAACAAAATTTAAAAGTTTGCAATGCTAAATCTTACTACACTCTACTGTAACACATTAAAAAAATGGCACAAATAAATCTAAACTAATATAGCTACAAACAAAAATATGTAACAGAATTGCTCATTTTTAAAATAAATATGATTTACATAGCCCCCCTCAGCAATGAGCTTTTAAACCATATCAGATATAAAGAAAAAAGAAAATGTAGATAAATGGGAATATTCATTTTATACTCACTCTACTTTCTTTTCTTCCAAATTTTGATTAGCAGAGCTTGCGTTATACAGATTTTATTGATTGGGAGAAGAAGAAAAAAAAATCAAAATTTAAGCAAAATTTATGCACATTTTTTATATTTTCTAATAAAACCAAATTTAGGTTTCTGCCCTACCTATAAAAATGCAATTAGTAAGAAAAGCAAATAATATTCCCAGCTCTTCAAATTATTTGGTACAACACACAAACTACTAAACAAACAGATAAGCCAAGACAGCATAGATCATGCACGCAAATGAACACCACCTGCTTGTCCGAAGAATGCACTTTCGGCAGAGAAAATACGACTTGCAAAATTATTAAATAAAGTACTTTTCACAATACCAACCACTTACAACAACAGTATGTAAAAAGTAGACTGTGGCCTTCTACGGTGTAGTCTGCAGCTGCCCTTATTTTTAATAAGAAGGGGAAAGTTGCAGAAGCAACAGGTCACAGTTGTATGATCCATCTTGATAGTAGAGGAGGCTGCGCACACTAAGCCATGGGGTGCAGGCTGGAGCACGTCCCCATGGGCTGTTCCTCTGTGTCAAAGACGAATGCAGCTGTAATCAACTCTGTTGTGTTCAAATTAATTGCAAGTTCTCTGCAAAGGCAATGCAGACACTTGTGACTTAAAGGATCACTTCTGGTCAGTATTTGTGTGTTGGTTCACTTGAAAAATTGGACATCTAATGATTTTGGAATCTTCCAATTTCTCGGAAACAGAATGAACAGTCACATTAAAATGAAGCATGTAAATGAAACTTCGCTGAGAATTATAACTTGACCTGTTCTGTTGTTATTTTAAATTTCTCATCTATTGACAAATAAAACTGAGAATCACAGGAACAAAAAAAAGGAACAATATAATAGAGAGCACAAAAATAATATTCACCTTCTCAGGCAAGCCATAACCCAAACATGCTTTATCACTTTTACTTGTGCAGCAGGTCTTGTAACAGAATCAAAAGTATTACTTCCGCAACTTTTTTTTGTAGTGTTTATATAAATAAATGCCTATCTCAGCCCAGAGATGTGACAACGCAACTCTCCTTGCACAGCAAGTCTTTCCCAGACGGCTGGATCAATAATATCCCTGCTCTAAAGACCTGAAGGTCTAAAGAAAGGAAAGGACAGGGAGGACAGGAAGGAAAACAAAAGCACACAGAGCTCTCTCACCACAGCAAAGATTACGGTTTGAAGATTTTATTTTAGAACATTAATAATTCATAATGATAGTGTAATGTAAACTAGGTTAGAAGATTGTGCTCTCAAGTACCACACAAGGGATTGAATGACAGAATAATAACCACTAGCCAAAGAAGCAAAATTTTAGGAGATAAATGAGGGGAAGAGAGAACTTGGAGGACTGGAACAAGCATATTTTAGATGAACAAACAAAAACAGGAACAGAGAGATACTGAAGAAAAGGGGAGTGTAGATGCAGCCTGTAGGAAAGAGAGCACGAAAGGATATGTTCTAGAGGGTGAAGCTCTCTTGCAGGCCTTCTGGCATCGTACAGTTTTGAATACAAGAGCTTAAATTTGAGACAAAAGTTCAACATAGCTCAGGATAGCTAGACACAGCTGAAATGGGATACAATTTTAAAAACTGGTGCAATGTTTCCCTGAAATCTTCTTTCCTTCTTTACATTCTAAACTTTCCTTACGCTTTCAGTTTAATATTGATCCGCTAAATGGTTTATCTATCTAAATTAGAAATTGCAACTCATGGCTTCAAACAGTAATTTTTTAAGGAAACAGATCTGAAAGGAATCTCCTGCTCGTGGGCAGTAGTCGTCCCGTACTAATGCAAGCAGCTGTGTCATATAATCTCTGTCTCTCCCCAGCTCAAGCCTGTTAAATTGACACTAGGTACTCGCTGTTAGTACATCTCTACTATTAGTGCTTCAGTGCGGGATATTAACGGGCCTGTTTGCACACTCACCGATTTTCCAAGTCAAAACTAAAAATAGCACCTGGTTGCCTCATAGTACAATTAAAAACAAGTTTTGTAAGATGCATGGAACTGTCTATCAACAATAATAAACACATGACTGCCTGGTTAAGAATATATATTTCTTTCTCAGGATGATTCCCTTGCCAGGAATCTTTCAGCACACAGGTTGTTTCTGTATCTGTATTCAAGATCAAAAGGTCTTTGAGGGAGAGAATATGTGGAAGAATTTGGTACAGAACTGAGCACACTACTATTGTTTGAGGAAATCACTGTTATTTGAGGATAAGGACAGAAAAAGAAAAGCTTCAATAATTACTACAGTGTCTTAAGAACCTTCTGAGCTTTTCGTTCCTCACTAGAAGTTGCGAGCCTGTCCCAACCATCCCAAACTCTTTCGATAGCGCAGGGGCAGTAAATGAGTCAACTCATATGCAGGTGTACCAGCAGATCACAGCCTTCAAAGCACAATTATATAGAAAAACCAGTTATGAACCACTTGTTTTACAGGTGAAATGGCTAGCAAACATTAAAGCCCTCAAACTTCTGAAGTCACAAGTACATACTCCCCCCCTGGGAGCCTCCRATTTCCCAGGCCAAACCACCAGGTTATCCTTTACAAGTAGTCCCACGAACGGCAGCCAAACGGTGAGCCTGGAACGAGACAAGAATTCACACCTCAGGCTCCAAACCTCAGGGTTTAACTCTTCTGCTACCGTAACTCCAGGCAGCACACAGGGATTTTAGCATTTACATGAAAAAATTCAGGCCACCATGCCTGACTATTTCCAACCATGTGGCAAGCACATGGACAGTTTCCAATCAGCATTAGAAAGACAAAAAGTTATCTGAGCCTGTCAAGTTTTAGGTATCACCAATATGTCCCTCCCCTGTAGTCTCCATCGCCTAGATGGGAAAAACTATTCCCAAGAATAATAACTGGTACAAAAGAAAAGGAATAAAGAGAAAAATTTCCATTAAAAAAGAAATGAATTCTGGGAAACTCATTCATTCAATGTGAGATGTAGATTAAAATTCAGTTGCCAAAAGATTACCTACTCAAAATTCACCATTTCACATTATGCATAATGATATATTCACAAAGTTGTTCTGTTACTCATTATTCCTGAATTGCTTATCTACATTGTTTCCAAAAGTGACATTATACTGCCTTGCAGTCAACTCTGACCGATTATTTAGTGCCTTTAAGAAAGCAGAACCTGTACCAAATCAAGCACTAAACCAGGAAGATATCACTCGCTGCAAAACCAGAACAATTTCCAAATATCATTCAAGCTGAATGTAGTCCTCTTCATTAATCCTCTGACATTTGTCAAATAGGAAATTCTAACTAAAATAAACTCTTAAAACCTGTATCAAGTGACTTTAAACTAAAAGGAAATTTAAGTAGAGATAGGAAACTATCACCAACTCTTGACAAGCCTTGAGGTATTTCAAAATTAAAAATATAAGGAACCTCATCGAGTTTGAATTCTGAAGTGTTTTTTATCTTCCCTAAAAATATGGAACTTCTCCGGTTTACAGGTGCTGCCCTGCTGTTGTAAAATATATGTTGTCCTCAAAACCCAAAACACAGGTGATTTGGGGCGGCGCGTGCCACGAGTACATCCTTATACTATGGAAGGCATTTCTGCACCTGCCTTGAAGTAGAAGGACTGGAGTTACAAGACCSTCATCAAGACACACCACCAATCCCAATACATCAGAAGAAGAACTGAAGTCTAACAGGAGACCCCATTCAAACAAGGCGGATGTCTCCATCCCCACCCTTGGTGAAGGTGAGCTGACCGGCACCCTGCGACGCCCGAGAAACCCATCTGTTTACTGCAGCAGAATAGACTCGCTGAGGACGCTGCACGCCGAACCACGCTCACACACCCAAACAAGCCATAGGTCTAAATACAGGTCTCCCTTCATCCACTGCAACAGCTTATACAAAAAAGTCTTTAAATAAAGGCAGGCCACCCTCCCAGTACATCTGTTGAACRTCTACGTGTAATATACTCTTGTTACTTACCACAGTTATTGATTAAATGCTTGTTTCCTAGAACAGGGTTTTTATGTAAATAAATTAATATATTCTTAAATTATATCACAGATGTCCATAAAATCCTAATTATATAAAACTCATAACAGTGTAATTACACACTGATCAAGTAATTATGTACTGTGCTCAAACACTGAGTGTTTTGGAACAACATTAGGTTTCCCATTTTTTTTTACTTAAATAAGACAGCAAGGATCTGACCACCATCGCATTCAGAAATGGTGACCAGATTTTGTACAACCTAGAGAAAAAAAAAAACACCTATGAAACTATTCTGCAAAGCTATAAAAAATTAATAGTTATAATCAATAGACTTTATTAAGGCTAGAACCTCCAAGGAAAACATTCCTATAAAAATAATTTCTACCATATATCCCTATAAGAACATGTTCTACAACTGGCATGAATTCATGAAATCAAAATAGCATGAGAAAATATCCCTTGAATAATCCAGCTGAACCCAACTCTTCCCTTGATTTGTTAGGATAAAGCAAATTTCCACTGAGACTTCACCTCACCTGCAGCACCCAGAGAGGCCAGAAATACAGCACTTGAACACGTTCACCCTTGTTACCACAAACAAATGAATCCATTTCTTGAAGTATTGAAACTAGTTTATATCTTGCTGAGGGTGATACAGAAAGTGCAGCATTTTTTTGAAACAGGGGGAAATGCATATTCCTTTAATCTCAAGGCCCATCACCTCTAAGTTACAAGAATTAATTCATGACATCTTTTAAGTAATTGATATCAAGAAATGCTGTAAATCTATATTTCGATTAAAGGACAAATATGGGTGTACAAAGACTTGCCAACTGATAAAGAGGACCAGATGTGAAACATGGCCTCATTTTCTTCTTCAGTAATTTGACTTCCCCGCTACCCCCAGAAGAGTGCAAGCCAGATCCCAAATGAGAGCCAATACTTCAGTTTAATTTTGGACATCATTCTCTTTTCTTCCTAAAGATACATGACCTTAATTCCAACCCATGGTCGCATCAACTATAGCAGTCTTATTTCACCTGCTATCAATTTATTTTTATTGTAATCATGCCACTTCACATTTCCTTTTACTGTTTTGAAAGGTTTACATTATTTTCAATTGTTCAAAGGCTATACATAAAATATTTTCACTCTTAATTAGATTAATTCTTTCAGAAGCCATGAACTTCCATGCTAGCTGTGGAACACTCTTGACGTCAGATGCACCAACAGTTGTTCATCATGTAAAAATATCAACAACACCTCGAAAAACAGGCAAGAAGGGGAAACCTATGTAGATACCTGCAAACACAATATACAGATGGTAAAAACTGAGAATGATTTAACGTTAAGGCATACGCTTTTCTAGTTACATTTTCCACCAGTTCCTAGTATCACTTGCACAGCCATGGAAATGAACCACAGCCTGGCTAACCTGAGGGTGTTAAGCTGCGTAGATCAATGATGGTAATAACTTGCCACGATGAACCTTTGCTCTAAGCAAGCAGGAATGGCTATCACTGGTACCGTAACCAAGTAAACAAAACTACAACAAAGAAAGACAGGATAAAACAGGATCAAGAGCTGCACAGGTGAAAGCAACAAGGACAAAAATAAAAAGCTCTTACACAGAGCTATGTATCTGTGAATCACCAACCATTCAGTATTTAGAGAGCAGATGGCTGGAAGGTCCCCATACGTGAAAAATATTATCAAGAAGAGTCCATAGTAACAGTGGAATATAACTTGACACTAAGACTTTTATGAACTATTCTTAAAGAGAAAATTATTCACTGGTGCATGTCAAAAGCCTGAAGATTGAAGGATTCTCAGAGAAAAAAAGTAATAAGTACCAAAAAGGCTTTTGAAAATAATCGATAATCATTAGATCTCCTCTCCAAAAAGAACAGTTCTCAACTGATTTTAACAGTAATCTAATTTTGATATTAATTATTACTTACGAGTCTGTTAATTAGCCCTAATGCTAAACAGCATTTAATTGCATTTAATCACCCTTGCAAAGGAACATTACCCAATACCAGCTTTTAAATAACAAAAAATAATTTAAAATTATATTGATGACAATGACACTAGAATGTTGAGACTGCTCTGTAGTCACTGCCCTTCACTTTACTGCAAGTGCTGCCAAAATCAGCACCATAGTAAGAATTTTCACCAAGCGCTGCCCAACATGCAGGGAAAGCGGCAGGCATGCTGGGCAACCACCTCTCTCTTCATGGCAGTGCACAATAACCAAGTACAAATGCATGCAACATCCCTTTCCTTTGCTGACAACCTGATTTCCACCCAACAGTTGTAATACATGTTACTCTCCATTAGAGGGACAGATGCCTAAAATAGCTCAACTTCACATTTTCTTGTTACTCCTCCCAGAGCCGGCCAGCAAGAGCAATCCCCCTCTGAAATAACAGTCTAGATTCAGGGGCTATTGCATTACCACCTGATGAGTAACTGAAATTTGACCAGCTACATCCACACTGCAGCATGTGAACTTCAAAACCAGCCCTCTGACGGCTCTGCTGGCTCAAGTTKTAAGTAGGTACCACTGAGCTCCAATTTCATAACCGCACACACAAAGACCTCTAGCTTGTGTTAGCCTTTGTCAGTGACTATCTCACTGGGTGAAGTTTCTTTTTAGAGAAGAAGCTGAAGGTTTCCACTGGAGCTGCAGATGGCCATACATATTCCATAATAGCACAACGTGGAGGAAGGGCTATTCCTGAAGGAAAAATACATCAGCCAAGCCCTCAAATGCTTTAATACAAACTGAGCTGGTTTGGACTTTTTTCGGTTTACGAACTCTTGTACCCCATATTTAAGCCTCCTAACAACAGGCTTGATTTTACTTGTTATCCTTTGTAGACCCTGTGTCTGGCGACAGAGACTTCAGCCTGCTAGCTTCTGTAAGAAACTTATGTGGATTTACAGCAAACAGAAGAGAGCACTGTATGTTAGCACAGACCTGCTATTCTAGGCATGGATTTTTAAGGACCCCACTCTAGGCTGTTTTACTTTTAAGTTGGTTTTCTTGACATTGACAATACCTGTGAGGGTTCCTTTGCTCCACGGTACAAGTTGCACATGCACTCAGAAGCTAGCACAAGGTACAACCAGGAATTTGCATGCACACACAGGTAGACAGGTTTCCATTCCTCAATTAATTTTATATTCTTCCCTATGTAGCGCCTTAAGCTACACATGAACTAGAAAAATTTGTACCAACAAGCAACATCAACCTGAACCTTAAATGACTGGAAGTAAATTACAACTACAAGGCTGTTCCCTCCTGTYAGGTATTATTCTCTTAAACTATAAAGCTGGTAAGTTTATCAATGGTTACACCAACACCAAACTGTTAGAAATTCCTAGTTGATATCTCTCCTTACCTCCACTGAAAAGGATGACTGTAGCATGGACTAGATGGATTGCTCTGGGGTCGTGAGTTCAGGTAAAATACTAGGGGAGAAGTAACAAGTGCACAGTCAGCACTAAATGGGAATTTAAGGTGCTGCAGACCTGGAGCAGATGTAGGAGAGAACATGTGCTGATGAACATCACTTCCTCGGCAGTGGGAGTACAAAGCAGAGGAGATTCTGACAAGGTACCACGGTAGAAAAAAAATAAATCAGGGTCAATATTACATCTTCTGTTTCAATAATGAAAAAAAAAGATACTTCCAAAATACAAGTTATATCTTCTTAATAAATGTAATAAACTAAGTCATCCTTTCAATTATCATCCAAACCAAAATGTATTTGTCAGTCAATGTAATATCTAGTCAACATTCTTTCTCCACTATGAAAATTTTCCAATCTGGAATTATCCAAATTCTTTTTTGTAGTGATTCCCAGGCTTTCTGGGACACACACCACTGTCAATCCTTAATGTAAAACATTTAATTGAGAAAAATTAACAAAGTTGATAATGGCACCAGTAACAGACATGGACCATTTATATCCCAGCCTTCACAACTGGGGAGCTGTGGTTCCACACCACGGTTGTGGCAACAATAGAAATACACAACTGTGAAAACATGAATTACACAAACCATGAACTAGAAAACAACATTTAGCACTGACAGTGTTTTATAGCAACAACTAATTAAGCCTGAAAGCAGCACTGCAAAATGGCTTTATTCTAATTTTAGCAATGGGGAAACTGAGGCACAAAGAGGTTAAGTGACTCGTCCATAGCACATCCATGGCAGCATCAGGATTACAGCTGAGGACATTGATTCCCAGCTCTGTGCTCAGTTTTGTAAACTATACTGCTTTTGCAGGGTTAGCAGCCAACATGTATTCATGTACACAGAGAGCACAGAAAATTTCTCAAAGCAGCTGCTTTCCAAAAAGCTGCAAACATACTTCTACATAAACATAAAAAAGAGGTTCTAACACCTACTTTATTGAACTATACACGATGAGATGTCCTTCACTAGAAATAAAGTAAAAGTTAACTTACAAATATTGGTATTATGAAGTGTGCTTATGCGTTAGAATACAAACTAGTGACACCGTATTTTTACAACTATAACTTTGATTTTGATTGAGGGATGAAAAAAGTTTCTATTTACTATATTTAAGCATAAAAGTGAGCAAAAGGGAAATCTGGGGCATGCTTCAGTTCTGTTTAGTATTCAGACATTTTACATTGAAAGTCCTGAAGTCAAGCATGTTTGTCAATGTTCCTTGCTTTAAATTTCCTAATGAATCCAAATACTTATCAGTAAGTAACCTTTACATATTGGAAATCCTCCCCATTAGCAATCTCTGCTTAAACAGCTGATGAACCTTACAGTCCGCAGACAGAAAAGGTTAAGCCTGCCTCTTACCCTGCTCCTCCCTTCACTGACTACATGATAGATTCATTTAACCTCCTCTACTTATACACATAGTACTAAATACACAATTTCCTTAATTTTAACTAATAAAATAATAAATATAATTACAAACACCATAAATAGGAGTTTTCATTAGTAGACTTCAAAGCATTTATAAAGGATGCAAGCATTAAAAAGGAATTGCTTGTTTAAATTTCATTTGTAGAAATACATGTGGCAATGTAAATAAAGATTTTTTTGCTTTGAATCTGAAAGTTTTCAATAGCATTCTTAATTTGGAAAGATAATAAAGGTAGCAAAGGTTTCTGTAGAATTGAGCCCTGTGACAGCTTTCTGGCAGATTATTAAAAGCACTTTTTAAATCTGATCAAACTAAAAAGACAGAGTTACAAACATTGTTTTACTACATTAATTAATGCTTGGTACAAAACCTAACCACAATGTACCCCATTTAAAAACATTTAAATATTGCTCTTTTTTGGCTATACTTTACAGTAAATGCTCCACAAAAGTAAAATGTTGGAGCTTCCAAATGAAATTTCCTATACAGCCAAATAAGCACGACAGATAAAGGAAGTTCTAACAAATAAAAGTAATGTCTATTGGCCACAGAAAATTCTGGCTTGTTTTTCTTCATAGTTTCAATTTGAAATGTTTAAGTGCAATTTATTTTTCCCAACAGTCCTTACTGGATCCGCAGAGACGGGGCTCCAAGCCTCTGTTTCCTCCGTTTCATCATTGTGCTGATACAGTATGTTTCTTCCCAGCATAAGAGGCTTAGAGCCGGGAAGGAGAGCCCACCGTTATCACTCCAACGCAGAGCACAGAACAATCAGTGCAATTCCAAGCTCTTCATGTACCCCCAGTGTCACAGAGACCTCAGGAGTTCAGTAATGGTCCAGATTAATCACACGGCTCATGTCAAAAACCTAATTATAAAAAAAAAAAAAAAAAAA
>JAYKAV010000300.1:508177-560941 GCA_035582835.1 Phoebastria nigripes | reverse complement strand
GCCGGCCCGCGGGGCGGAAGGGAAGGCAGCGCACGGTCAGCGGGTCAAAGGCGAGAAGCCCCCGCGCCTTTCCTGCCCAGCAAACCTCACACAAAGAAAACGTTAGAAATTTCCCTCCCGGGCGGGCAGGAGGCCGGGCCACGCCAACGCCTGCCGTGCCCCGCACGCCGGGGCGGGACAGGGCAAGCGACAAGCGGTACTCGTCCTGATCCTGGGCTGCCTCACTTCAGCTTTTCACACAGCGTACTTCTGACCTTCAGAATAGTGGTCTACGTGCTGTATTTTTCATCCCCACTAAGAAAAACATCAGTGTTTTCACTGAACATTGGAAAAAGTCAATAGAAAAAACCTTCCATAAAAGCTGGTAACCTCTTTTCCTTATTTAGTTACGGTGTACATGCTGACTTAAATGATTAACAATGTTATTGGCAAACTGTCAATGACTGGTCTGTTAAGTAATACATCGGACATTACTTAGCAAAGTTTTTCAAAGATACCAAAAAGTTACAGCTACAAATCATTAAATCTTACACATGCTGTTATTATTTTCAAGTATGAGTTCACCACAATTTGAAATTTCATTACATTTTAACAGTACTGAGCAAATTTCACGTGTGAATTATCACAAGGCTGACAGCTTACAGCATCAAGAAATAAATTCCTGTCATCAGACAAACTTGTCAAGATCTAATCAAAACATTTCAAGTATGTAAGATAATAAATCATTAGCATCTATAACAGGTTGTGTGGTTTATATTCTAAAAAGGTACTTCTTCCACTCTCATTTGTTAGAAAGAATTAAAGTTTCCAACCATGAAGTCTACATAGCAATGACAGCTTTTCACCACTGCAAATGGAAAAATAGGTAAGATATCGTTATTATATATTATATATTAATTTTTGTGTATATAGTATATTACTTATACATGCATATATATCTCTTATGTCATATGAGCAGATGTATTCAATTTATCCTCTTTAAAGAAGATCTGATATAACAAAGGTGCTAAGCAGAGGATACTTTTCCTATTCAAATGGCACATTTCCATTTATTCCAACACAGTCAGCCCCAGAAATTTTCAGAATGAATGAATAAAGGTCTGGAATTTCATGGTACTGGCTGAAAAAGGAAAACAGTGACCTTTAAATCTCTCTCTCTACCTCCTAATTTCTGAGCTTTTAGGGTTCAGGTTTACAAGCTTTGCTCTAATCATTAGGGCTGAAAAGTCACTTAGAGAGAGAACACTTCCTTGCAGCAGCACGGCTCCGGTAATTGTGACTTACAGACATACACCATGGGAATCGTGGTCCAGTAGCAGGAGTGGACAAACCTTTTCCCTTCCTCTACCGTATACTTGTTTTACCTACACAATATTACCTTTAATACTTCCTATAATGTAGCTAATTCAGGATTAAATGCATGCAAGGTTAAAAGAAGGACTGACTTGGGCTTTGTTCCTGAAATCGCCCTTTGAAATCTGTGATCAACTGAGTTTCCAAATAAAGATGGAAAAAAGTACTAGCAGATGACATCTCAATGCAATTGAAATACTATTCTATCCATGTAGCAATTGTTTTCATTCTGCACCTCCACCTTGACAAACATAGTGCAGCTGTGGAATCAATAGGCAGTAGTTCAAATTTAATACCTCTGTGGTCTTGACAACAAAGAGCACAATCAAAGCATCAATTTTTATACCTGTTGTTCCACTATGCCTCATTTCGTGTTAGTCTTAAAATCCCCTTCAAAAAACCCTATCAGCCATACACCAAGCCATGCCCCGACTCCACTTTTCCTGTCCTCTGGAGAAACACCAAGCCTGCACCCTCCCAGCTATTCGCCCTTTTCTGCTTCTCCAGAGCAGGGCTGTTAACAGCACTTCTTACAGTCCTCCAAACCAGACCATGAATGGTGGGGGCAATGCAAAAGCATCAGAGCGGGAAGTTATGCAACTGCGAGCAGCATAATTATGAGCTTTGCTTTTCCTGAATCACCAGTGAGTTAGTGTCTAAAAAAGTTACATCCCAGGGAAGAGGAAGAAGAAAGAAGATGCCTGGAGATGGAAGCAAGGAGGGAGCRGACTGCAGACAGAACCGCTGACCTATTTCAGGGCACCGATTTGAGGATGTCCACTGTCAGGAGAACATTGCAGATCTCCAGGGGATAGAGCGGACAATGAAAATGCCTACCAGAGATGGGGATACACTCACAGGGTGGAGACTCAGCTGGGTCTTAAGATGGCTCGACACTTTAATGTGTGCAATGGGACCAACTGAGAGTTTACATCTAAAAATGATAGGGTAGTTTCAAACACATGAAGTAGCGCTACAAAACCACTGACTAAATAATTATGCAAAACATAAGAGAAAGCCCAACAGCATTTCACAAGTACCCTATAAAGGTGAAATTCTACTCAGAATCAGTTTTACAGTACAGATTAAATGTTTTAGATAGTGAACGATGAGGGAGGTGGTGTGATTTGACTGGTTTCCACCCACTCCACAATGGAATTTGGCATTACATGCCCATGTATCCTGAAAAAATAAATCACATTTTAAGGGGGATGATAACTAATAAAAGAGTGCTGAGCTGTGACTACTTGGTCTGAAACACTATTTACAGGGTGCAGCTGTAATCCTTTAAGTAAATATGCTAGTTTATCCTAAAGGACATTTTTCATTTAAGACCACCCTTCTGATGAGAACGACACATGAACATTCAAGATTTCAAACTGCCTCTTCCGACAGCACATCTGCCTCCCTGAGCACTTGTACTGCCAGTACCTATATATATTACCATTATTACTTTCAGCCAGCCCCCATGCCACCTGCTCTCTAGGTCAACAATATAACCCTCAAACTAGGGGCTTACATTTACATTTGATTTATATGAAGTGATAAATAGCATAAGAATATTTTAAAAGATTGTTGCACATTATTCACACAGAACTTTCAGAAGTGGAAACAAATAACTACTTTCACAGATCCTACAAAATAAGAAGTGTATTAAATCTTGCAGTACCCAAATGACAGGAACAGACTGTTCTGAAAGTTAATTTTTTGTATCAGTTCCATATTTCAAGGCATAATTATTAAACATGCAACTTGATCTCTACATGACAAAAGAAGCAGCAGATTTTCAGACAACTAGTTAAAAATGAACCTTGGGAAAGAAATTCAGCATTGCTTACAATTTATAAATTATAATTTATAAAAAGCTGGTTCAACTACCCTCCTTCGAAAGAGTTCTTTATAGTTGTTTCCTTTTATCTTAAGTTTATCATCTTAGATCATGCAGATATAAAATCAGTTGGACACCATAACATGCTACAGTTCAGGTTTCACAATAGGACTGGATCCTCACTGGACCTATCATTTTTGAGGCAGTAAGAAAACTAGAAGACAAAATATACTGGCCATTTTAAGCATCACTTTTCTGTTTACA
Organism: Phoebastria nigripes; assembly: GCA_035582835.1. NCBI lineage: Eukaryota > Metazoa > Chordata > Aves > Procellariiformes > Diomedeidae > Phoebastria > Phoebastria nigripes. The sequence continues at coordinate 557,496 of JAYKAV010000300.1, read as the reverse complement.
TAACATATTGTTTAGTGCATAGATACTGAAAATTTATTCTACTGTGATCTTTTGTATCCAGAAACTGCATCTGAAAACAGGAATGTTTCAGGCAGCAGAAGAGTGCTGGCTTTTTGCATACATATATGCACACAATACGAAACGGAAATAAAGTCTGGAGATTTCTTTGTTCATTGACCTACAATACAACCCATATCTTTTAAACAGATATGTTACATTATAAAAGTGTGAAGAAAACAGGAGCCCATCACTCAAAATTGTCACTTTCTCTCAGTCTTGTAATTTGTCCTTGAATATGTAGCTGCGCATATGGCACAGACCCACAGGCAAAGTTGGATGCTAGAGTCTGCACTGATGGCAGCTTAAACGTAGTCCTTTCAAACTAAAGTGAGAACCATCGCTATACTCAGGATGTTCCATATTTTTGCCAGAGCAGACAGCATGATTCCTGAGATTGCCTTTGACCTTGGCTTTCTTGCAAGGTAGCTCACTATCATACCGGTTGGGACAATAGACAAATATTTTTACAGCTATAACAGTAAATACATTTCAGTTAATAAGTTAATATTTCACAGATGATGAAATTCCACTGACACTCATTGACCTGGTACCAAGCACTCATGTTTTAATATTTTTCCTTTGCTGACTACGTTTGCTTTAGGGTATACTACCAACCAGCAGGGGATTAATTAAACCTCTTTCTATACATAACCATTTGCATTAGAGAAATAATATAATGAGGGTTGGAATCTCCAGTTCTCATGGAAAATACAACCTGGCCATGCAAGGACAAACTGTAATCCATCCATCAGATTAACAGGAAGGAATTTTTCATGGTGATTAAAAAAAAACCACCCCACACTAAGCTTCTCTTTCTCCTATCAGAATCTGTCAAGAAAAATAATTTCCTTCTTTTCACCGTATCATTGGAAATGGTTATTAAAAACAGTACTTCTCAATTTCTCTCTCTAGAAATGATTACATCTGAACTTGTTTCCCAAACTCATCAGCAAAGAATTTTAAACAGCAACACTAAAACCATATCTGTATTGAATGTCAGATTAACCTATGGAATATGCTGCAGATATTTTCTATAATTTACTGACTTTTTAGAAACTAAATTCAGGATCATACTGTTAGATCATCTGCTTAGCTACAGAGATGTTTAAAATACAGAAAATGAATACCCAAGCTCTTGCCAATATCATTCAAAATATTGAGAGGACACAAGAGTTTAATTCCCAGACCTTTCTCCACACTGTACAGAATTTATACCTGCAATCGCACAAATCCTGAATTGCCATGGATAGCTTAGTCCCAGTGCATCTTCCCATATTCCCAGTACCAGCCTAAATGCCTGGAACCACCCTTTCCTAAGAAATCTCACCTTCATGGTGACAGCGTGCCAGAGCCTTCAGGACAATGTGCGTGGCACTAGAATAGTTAACAGTATACCTGTCGTAAGAGACTGAAAAGTCAACTAATTGTCTCAAAGCTTGCTTGCGTATGCTTGCCCGGTGGGGGCACGGCAGAGTTGCAAAGCCCGGCGATGTTGCGGCTTGCAGGGAGGCTTGTGCAGGCTTACTGAGGCAACAGACCATTCCTCTGCTTGTCAAGCACCACCAAAATGGGATGCCAACCGTTGCCTGGGCTGAGCCAGCTGCCCGCCAAGGGGTATGCAGTTTCCCGCCGACAATCACGCGAAGGCTGCGTGATAGGCGAGACTTAAGGCACATGAACAGCGCATGGGACATATGCGCACRTGCCAGACTAGACGGTGCTCTATAAAAGGGACCATGGAAACAAGCTGCGGTGTGCACCCACCACCGAAGGACTGAAGACTGAGGACCAATGGGATGCCGCTGGATCCATGGTGGTGACTATCCTTTGCTTATCCTTCTGAATGCTTGCTTAGTTTCCTCCTAACTTTTCTTTTCCTATCTCTCCTATTGCTCGGTTTTGGTTGGAACAATAAAACGGACTGATCGGTGGCATTTGGCCTCGTTTGTGCCTTAATCTCACTCCTGGGATCATTACGAACCTTTCCCGAGTCCAAAATCGGACCGGACCCTAACACCTGTTCACCCTGTGTTACCCTAAACATACTACAAGTTCAAAGCAAATTAAATGTATTCTTTGGATTAGTTCTCTACCTCAACAGAAGTTACGTGTCAGTAAAAATGTCATTTGTGAAGTAAATTAACATATAAAACCAAATGGGGAAAAAAAACTCAGCTGTTTAACTAACAGGCGACCCTATTTCTCTAAATAATCAGTTTATATCGCTTTTCAAACCCACAGGTCATGCATCAGCCAATGATGCATTTAATGTTTTTAGCATCTTCCGGCCTTTCTCTTCTCTTCAGCTTAGAAATCCCTTACTAGTCAGCAAAAAAAAAGCCTTTGGATTTATTTCAAATTATAGTTACTGCAGAAGAAAATAAAGCCAAAAGCCCTTTAAACTTTAAGCAAAATTCTCAAACACAGCAAATTATTTTCCCTCCCCCACCAGCCCTCCTGCCCGGGCAACAGAAAGTTCTTCCTTTGTAGGCAAAGCTAAAGATCCAGGTCACATCTGTGCATTAACCTGTCAAGAATATATGCCTCCAAAAGTTGCTCACTAACCTTTCATATCACTTAACCTCAGGGCTTTCCAGAAGATTAAGGGTATTGGTTACTTGACCTAAAATAATTCCAGAATACATCTCAAAACAGACAAGAATTCCCACTTTCCTCAGAATATTTTAAGTGCCCACTCCCATATATGTGTGTGTGTATATATATATCTATATATATATTAAAAAAAGCTGAAGCGTCTACTCCATATTTTGTACATTACATCATGTTTTCAAGCCCAAAATACAACATTACGGAGTACACCATGGGCCAGACTGAACCCACTCATGGTAACAAACACGACTGAAACCACACATCATGGCTTGGATAGGCAGATGACAGTAAAAATGATGGATGCAAATGTCATTCCCAAGTGGGTGAAGGGACAGTTGCCCAACCCCAGGAATAAGCCAGCTGCCACAGCTGAGCTATAGATTACACAAGGAGTAGGCGTCTGCAGCCAAGGGCAGGGTGGTACACACACATCCCTCGCTAGCCAGAGCAATGAATGATTTGCAATTCTCCAAGTCTCATTTCCTCTGCAGGATTCATTCCTATCTCTGTTATTTGGGATTAAAAGCACAGGGTCACTCTAATTTCATGCTATCAGTCAAGCAGCAATCTCTTTCTTTTCATATTAAAGAAAACAGCTAGTTTCATATTTGATTCCAAGCTTTTCAGCTGAGGTTAAACAGCGAATGATTTCTGAAAATTAAAGACAACCTCTGAGAACCCTGGTCACGTCAAGAATAGCAGGTACAGTAACTCAGCTGTTCAATCCTTAGATGTCAGCAAACTAATTTACTATCAACTTGATTGTTTTCCTCAAGGCTAAAAAAAAACTGTAGCAGCAGCCCTCTTCAAATACACTTGCCAAACTTATTTTTAAATGATACGTAGCACATAAAAGATATGTTTTGAAGATGTAATTTCATTTGCAGGAAAAAGTAAATTTAAAGATTACAGCTTGAATTTTGCAACTCAGAGTCCTAGATGTGGCACAGAAGCATAGAAAAAAGAGCAGAGCGGAAAAAAGGTGAATTTGCTCTCATAACAGCCAATCCATAAATCGCAACAGCAGCAGCTTCAGAAGACCATTATGGTAACTTATTCCCTGAAATAAACAATAACAGCTACCCAAAATGTGCATGTGGATCAACAAAATAAAAAGCGAGATGCATGGTAGTCCTCTGTAAATAAAAGGCAGGTTATACTTTAAAATATAGAAATAACATCCTAAGAAATAACATCCTTAATAAATGCTCCAAATCTTCCTTATATTTTTGCATGAATTAGCCTAAGGGAGAGTGAATATTGAGAGGAATAAAGCAGTCAGCTTAGACAGCTCATTAATCTTTCTCATTACTTAATTCTAGTTTTACAAGGCCATGAAGCAGATTACTGATCCACCCTATGTGTGAAACAGCCTGCCCAGCACTGAACAGTCATCCAAAATAATGGGAGCAACTGTTCAAAATTCTCTTTCATTTTGCCAGACTGCACCAGTTTCAGAAATTTAAGTCAAAAGGTCACGTTCTACAAAATTTTGGAAAATGCAGAACAAGAGTGTCATCTCTGAGACATACAGGACTGCAGCTGTAATGCTATTGTTAGAAACTGCTATTAAAATGACTCTGTCTTGACTTGCACCAAAAATTCCTTCAAGACTGGGCATGCAACGATCACAAGGAAACAGTCACAGCTGCTAAAAATGCCAAGAGCATTACAAATAAACAAATCAGTTTTATTCTCTCCCTTGTTGGCTCATACTAATATTAATCTATTATTAAGTCAGTTGTCATTTCTACTATACACACATCTACTCCTTAAAAGGTTGTTTCTAAAAGAATTGACAGCTGACATCAAGGCTACCTGACCACCAATTTTATTTATAAAACTCTTTAAACATCCTTTATTGACTTTAAAACTGAATAATCAAGCCCAGCATAATTTTGATGAGTTTGGGGACCCTTCTGGTTTATCCTACATAAAAGTTATATAAAACAATGTGCATCTCATGAAAACTCCTGGACCTGCTCACCAGCTCATATCCATTCAGTACACTGTTAATACATACTGTGAACAAAGATCAAAGGTTACAAAGAAAATTATATTGAAATACATCAGTTGAGAGACAATCGCCAACACTGTAGTTGGACCAAGAAAAGGTACATGGTCAGCTCAATATTATCATCAGCAGCAGGTATCTCGCAACAGTGCAAAGGGTTCTGTTTATTCTGTCAGGTTGGTTTCTCATCGACTCTGCAGTTGTAAAGTATTTGGAAGCAGACAGGCAGAAATTAAGTTTTGGTGGTTGTTTTTGGGAGGCACTATGCATGTCTCCAGTTGCTTTGTCAATGTTAGGCTAAGACTTTTGACACATCAACAGAATTTTATCTTTACAATTGTCTATTTCTCAACTAATTTAGACAAAAAAAAAAAAAAAAATCTGTGTCAGACCAGTCTCCCAAGACAGCTGGACAGCTTGGCAACCCCTGAAATAAGACCAAGTTTCCTAATAGTTCAGCTCTGGGAGAAAGTCCTAGGGAAGAGAAACTTTTTAGTTCCTCAAAAAGCCTCAACAATGGAGGCGTCTCCCATCCTCCCTTAAAGCTGCAGCAAGTCCATTCCACACAGATCACGTGAAAACACTCTCAGAAATTGAAAGCATAGGCAATCAATTTTAAAGATATTTAGTAATTAGTCTTAAAAGGAATTCCAAGCATATAAAGCTCCCTTGCCTTCATCTAGTTTATGACTGATAGCATCTGTAACCTCACGAGGCATCCATTAAGTTCAGTAGTTAATTACATCTGCTCTGACTGGACATTATTTACAGAACAAGCAGATGTAATTTTTCATTGCTTAGCTAGTCTACATGAAGTACTTCAGCTCACCCCTCTCAAATCACTGCTTCTCAGCAGAAGCAGGGAAGGTGGGACAGGCAAAGGGTGCTCTGATCATTTTTTGCAAAGGAATAGTTAAAGGCCATCATGCACTTAATGAAGAAATCCACATGCTGAGCACCATGTGAAAATTTGGAATAAGCAGATGCCAGCCAGTATTTACATCTTTGTAAGCAGCCAACAGAATTTTAACTTCTCTTTTTGCCCTCAAAAGTGAATGGTCTCTGATACTGCTTATGTCTGCTGGGCTCCAAACTGCAGCCAAACTGAAATAAATCCTTGACAGAAGTGATGAAAGAAAGGGCTCTGTTGCTTCATTCCCAGATAATAAATATTTTTTACAGCAAAAGCCAATAGCCACAGAAGTTTTACATTTGTATTACATGTAAAGGAAGAGAGTCATCCCCTGGAAATATAAGGTGGTTACACACCTAGTGTGACTCATTTCAGAGTTATAACACAATGTGTTTCTACAACTACCTTTTTATAATTAGTTCTGGAAAACCGTATTTTCAGAGAAAAACAAACATTAAATTGAAACATGCTCTCCTATCATCTCTTTCACACATACTTTCAAACAGGTATTTTATCTGCTTACGAATATTTAAATTAACCATAAAGACAAAAAAAAAAAAGGCAATTAAATGGTCCTCTCAATTTTGATGAGGTAGAACTGTAATAACCACCAACCTTACCCTGATTTTAAAATTATAATCTTGGACTATCTTAATTTCAAGGGAACAACACTGGCTGTCACGTTCACACATGGCAAGACTCTGAAGGTGAAATATAAAATGTGAAACTGCAAAGTGGTGCTAGGCCAAACCTAAGATTAATTTACAGATCGAACTGAGTGTGGTGAAAGGTTTATACTGGCGTATGCGAGACAATCTTCAGGCTTAGAGGAGGCGGAACGTATCTTGGGAAAGCAACATCTATTGCTTTCAAAATGAAAGGCAGCAGAGCTGGGAACCATAGGCACCAACTGACCTCATCCCTGGGCATATTTTTAAATAACAACATCCAGGCCTATCCTTCAGGTATATCATAAACTGTGCAAATGTCAAGTGAACTAAGGTTTTTGGATCTCTAAGATTTCTCATATGAAAAAGCATGTGATACATCTAAACATCTTTCCCAGATTTATTTCTGAACAACCTTACATTTAATACAGTTGGATAATTCAGACTTACTTGGTGCCAAGAGATCTGTTTCAGAGTAAAGGAAAATTCATCCCCAATTAAAGTACTGGTAAAATACAGGCACTCACTCCCAAAGCACAGATTTGAGAAACTGCAGACTGTGCCTAATGACTTTTAGTCCTGATGGGTGATTAGTGTGCTCTGTAATGGACTGACAGAAACAGCTGATTCTATTACAAGGACATGTTCTGGCTAGGATTTTCTTTCTGTTGCATTTAAATTATAAATATGAACTCCCTTGAAAATATATGAAGACAAAAGATATTAATCAATCTCTAAAACTTCTGTCTTCTGCCCTTCACCATACTTCAAATTAGACCAAACACTGGAAATTAGACCATCACCAGGAAAAAGCCTCTCAGGTACTGAGGACTGTCTGTACCGTCATTACTCTTCTGTACTATCAAGCACAGAGTTCTCTTCATCCTCTACGCCTTTTGGAAGAAACTGCAAGTTTTTTTCATTCAGGTGTTGGCTTCAAAGGCAGATTTTAAGGTATATTCCAGTTTGTACCTACAGGTACAGAAGAAATTTCTGAAGTCTTTGCAAGACTTGCAAATTCATCAAAAATTGTCATTGAACAGTCCTACTCTCCAATGAGGATTTGGGAAGGGGCTTTTCCTGAACCTGACAGATCTCACAACAGCTAGTCTAATCAACGTCCTTGTTCACACTTTCAGGTTCAATTCAATGCATGGTTAAAGCATTCAGCTCACAATAGCTTCTGGGTAGTCAAAAAGTCTTTAATACAYTGGTTTTAACTCACTGTCTTTCCTGTACTGTAGGAGAACTGGAATACCAGAATCTAAGTCCATGCTTCTCTAATACACATTTCATAAAACCTACAAAAAGATAGACATACTGGAAAGAAAAAGCAGCATGTAAAGCGTAAACCGTATTACAGGCAAATTTTTAGTACATCAAAAAAATTAAGTACAAAAGTGGTGCAAGCACCTAAAAAACAGCTGTGTACCTCTACACAAGCTTTCTCACTGTTGTTTTTCAACAGTTTTGTTGCAATTTTCTTTTGCCTGACTCTGCTAACTATCAGCCCCCAATTCAATAGCTTTTCTCAAAGCAGAAGTTACAATTTTGATGTGCTTGCCACACATTAGAGGACATTTTGTACAAAGAGTATTTGTTGTAGATGTTAAAACGCTTGATTTCCRTGATACTCACTAATGAGAAAAAAATTCTTGTAAGACTTTTCACAGAACCTTTCGCATTTTTGTTCGAGAGGGATCAAATTACAAAGAAAAAGCTAAAGAGAGAAAAGTTTAGTGACCATCTGTGAAAAAATAACCTAAATAGCTTGCAAAGAAAGACTCAAGATTTAACTTTCCAATAGCAACCTTCTACCTATATGCTTTTTGGTATGATAAGTTGTCTCCTCCATCAAGAAAATCCTTAGTTGATTTCCTTTAAATGTTTAACTCATTAATCCATATTTAGACATTAACGTTTTCTCTCAGCCAGTGCTGCCACAAGCTGCATGACTCACCAAATTGTCACAAGAGAAGTGCAATTTCAGCAGCCAGAACCAAGGATTAATGAAAGAATTAAAGTGATCCTGTAAAATTATTCATCGCATACACAAAACCTGAATTAAGTTCATTCATTCTCCTCTAAATTTAAATTCTGTGATAACTGATATTTTTCATTTCAGTAAAAGTTTAGAAATTGATAAAATAGTTCCAACATATTCTGATTTTTTTTTTCCTTAAAATATTTTCACTTTTTCATTTCTCACGAAGTAAAAGAGCAGCAAAGAAAAGGAAAGATGGCGATTCCCATTTAAATCCTATTCTTGGGGCTAAAACATTACACCAAATTCACCACCGCATTTTAAGCATTTCAGTTTATTTAAGAGGAAAGAGACACCTTCAGACAGAAACTTACAGGATCTAAGGGTTTATTTTTAATACGGACTTTGTGTTTGTTGAATTCAGAATTTTAACATCGGAAACCAAAACACCATCTAGTCCAATAATTACAGATAACTGGCTATAGGGGGACTTAAGTAACATACATAAATCCAAAGTAATCCCAGTGCAGCTTCTGGGGTTACTACAGATTTACATATACGCTAAGTGACATTTTAGACTTAACATCTTAAATGGTCTTTTCTCACTTATATGATAAAAAAAGCAAGTCACAGGTAACACTCTTGGATTTTTTCACTGTTATTAATTCCCCACTATCTTCTTAAATAATGAATTAGACTATGACTTTTTTCTGCTCATCATTTATTTTTATAGAACTATTTATCTTTGAAACAAATTAAAACATCAGCTTGACATTTATCTAAGAAAAATACTGAGATGGCTCACACAGAGACAAGAACTATCAGAGGTTTGGCAAAAAAAATACAGGTTTTCAGATGTAGTAAGTCCACTGTCTTACTAGGAGATGAGCTCCTGGGAAAGTGCATTGCTTTGTTAACATAGTGTTGGAATATTTTTCAGCTGGAGGTAAAGCAACTCAAATCATACTCCCTCCCCTGCCTGAAGCTGTAAGAAGCTAGCCAGCATTTATGCCTAGTCTGCTTAAATTGCAATGTACAACTTGCTTAAAAAAAATAAAATCAATAGACATTATGCTTACTTATTTAAAAATCAATAGACATTACAGATGAATAAAATTATTTTCATTTTCCCAATAGTTCTAATTGAATATTTATAAGCCTCTCTACCCAAGTTTAACATTAAATGCAGATATACACAGAGCATTTAAATCTGTACTGGTCCTAGGAAGCAGAATCTGTACTGTAAAACAAACTAGAAAGAATTATTTGTAAAATAACTACTGAAGAGTACTAAATCTTATTTTCAGTCTTAATACTTCAAGTTTTGCTAATTTCAGTATACTTAAATAGCATTCCATTGCCTGTTCAGTCCTGGAGAGAGAATGAACAGGATATAAAACCGATAAAGCAAATGACTGACAAAAGGATAGTATTTTCAAAACAATACAGGGACCTCACTGCACAAATTTCCATTAATTGCAATGGAAAAAGTGGGAAATTAAGTTCATAGTACTGTCTGAAAATCGCCATCTGTGGTTTCCTTCATACCTAACAGGCTTTTGCCTTCATAGATTCAGGTATTCCTATCAAGGGAGACAAGTCTCTGGAGCCTGAGAAATGCAGGGAGCAAAAAAGGGCTCAAAAAGCCAACAGACAAATAAACAATATAATAGCAAGATACAGGAAAGGGAAATGAATCTGCCTACAATGCCAGTTAGCTGCCATGTGCAACACTGAGCAGTGGAGCAAAGCAGAACTTACAAGTGCTTCCACATTAATTCTAGAAGCCTGAAAAATAAAACAAAAGTATATCTGGCATCAAACAACCACCCTCTGTAACAGGCATCCCACACACCTACCCACAAGAGGATAACCTATGGGATAGTGTTGTCAGTATTTACTTTTCAGGAATAATGGATTAAAATGTATGGGCAGGCAAGTGGCTCTGTACGTGAAGTTTACCAGGATAAAAATATTACAGAAGAAAAGCATCATGGAATCTCTTTGGGCAGGAATCCCAGCCTGTAATAGCAAAAAATGCAGTTCCAGGACTGTGCTACCAACTCTCAGATCAGGACAGTGACAAAAATCAAGAAACATTAAATAAGGTCAGGGAAGCTGCAAAGTTAGGACAAGTCATGAGAGTGGAAGATTTCAGTTGTCCACACAGACTGGGCCAGTGCCTCATTAGGATAAGCAACAGAGAGAATATTTTGGACATAATAAAATAATTGCTTCCTGGAAGACCAGTCTGAACTCCAAGAAGAGATGCTATTTTGGATTTGCCTCCAGTCTGCTACATTCTTTTTAATTTTTAGTGCCCACAGCATGATTCTGTCTTGACTGAGGTGCAGCATTCCTCCTGGGCAGATGCCTTCAGTCCCAAAAGCCTGATCAGCTCCCATTGCACCTAACCCCTTCTTTTTACACCATTATGTCATCCACACATGGGGGCTGCTATCTCTTGTCTACCAATTCCCACACATGGAGCTGGCAAGTATTACAGAGAATGTTATCACAGAAATCTTGTATTTCAGTGTCCCACTTGGCAACCTGAAGTTAGCCTACATCAGAAATCCATTTAACTGCGTTTACTAACAGAATCTCCCACTATCACAATCAGCTTCCCCTTAGCCTTAGGGATCACCTCTGCTGCAGGAGCCTCCTCAATACAGAAGGATACAGTGACATCGCCTGGAAGGTGGGTCTTGTCCAAAAGATTGGGTCCATGCTTCCCAGCAGGTTGCCCTCTTTTTCCGAAATGCACATCCTCATCAGCAGCACAGAGGCTGCCACAGTTAAGATGGGAATACCCTATCACATCTCTGTAGGTCTCATCTATGAACCTCTCTACTAAGTTGGTGCAGTTCAGCTACTTTTAGCTTAAAAAAGCAAACCTATTCTCTTAGTGCTGGGAACTCCTTGAACCGCATGCACACATTAAAGGCCTGCTCACTGACTACATGATCATATATTTTGCATTCTCTGCAATAACTGGAGAACCCTTCACTTAGACACTAGATTCTTATTTGTATCTTGTGTTTAAAATGTGTTAGGTATTGGAAGCTAATATTAGTTAAGCTTCTCCTTTAAGTAAGTGATTAAGATTACTCTCTTCCCACCCTATTCTACTTTTATTAAGCAAATTAGAAATAGGTGAGATATATCCAAAAGCATGTTTGGTTTGTTGTTGTTGGGTTTGTTTGTTTTTAAACGCTGACTTGAGGCATTCTCTCTTTTCACTGATGACAGCCAACCTTTTTGTTGTCCCCTGTTCACTGTACAAATTAGAAAATCCTGTTACTTGCACTTCTGCATCTCTGAATAGGCTAAGCATTCTCAGTATCCCGTACGCTCAGACAGAAAGCTGGGTAATGTTTTAGGCGTGTGAAACATCTTACATACACAAGTAAAAAAAACAAATGCAGAAGATCAGAAGTAAATTATTTTATTACAGCAAAATGTTAGCTAGGAGACCTCAAGGTTTTCCATTAATTCCAGCATACAGTACATTAGTAGATACTGCRTAAGACCAAACGTGCACATTTTCTGTAAATCCCTGGCAGTGTGAGGAATTTATTAGGTGAGTGGTCAACACAATGCCAGAATCGATATATACACAACTAACTACTCATACACCCACGTAAGGCCAAACTAGCACTAATTTCAAAAAGGATAGGGGAGAAACTGTGAACGTTTTATTGAAGACAATGTACAGCTGGCATCTGGAAAAAAAGGCAAACAAGCTGTAAGGCAGCATCAAGAACAGGATGGAACATAATATGGAAATTATTATAATGCCATTAGCTCAATCAGAAACACATCAGCAGCCATGATGCCATGTCTGGTTCTGGTCATGTCATTCACAAAGACAAATCCCAGACTCCTAGCTGAGACAGCTAGCTACTATTCTTAAAATTCATTTTCCTATGTAATATATACTTGAGCCTGAAACTAGGAAAAAAAACCTCCAAGCACCAACTTTAAAGGAAGACATTTTCAGAAGAGAGGAAATAACTTGTCCTTCTAGCCAAAAGAAGAGAGGTAGCTTCAAAGGTCTGCAGTGTGACAGCACAGGCATTGAGCAGTCCCTTCCATAGTTCAGCAAGGAGTGTCTCCAGTTCATCTACAAGAAATGAATATTCAAAGGCTGGCAGCCATCATTCCAGCAAAAGTAGTCTTTGGCTGCAGTGATGACAGTCTCTTGGATTCATTGAGTAAAATCAAGTGAGAATTCCCATGGAAGGAAAGCTACTCAGATTAAAAGGACAATGCTGGCACAAGAAATGATGCATACAAATGGGTGCATGTAAGTGTGCTGGAAATGGAAATTAAAAGTTTCTAATTTTCAGAAGACCATGCTTCTGAAACAGTAGCAATACAGATTATGAAGTACCTACATTCTCTGTGGTCCTAAAGAGATACAATTGGACAGTGTATATACATTATTCCATACATATGTATATATACACACACAATTTCTATAAATACACACGCATACAAAGAAATTCTGTTTTCTTGGGATAAATGGAAAGCTCACACATTTTCATCTGTACATACGCAAACTTCAAAGAAACCAGAAGAGCAAATTTTGTTCCAATGCACTGATGCAGCACAGATTGCAGTATTATTTATAACACCTTCTTTTACAACTGACTTCCTTCTTTGGAAAACAAAAGGCTTAAAAGCCACAGGTTTCTGGAATGCATTTTCTAGACGTGCAATTTATGGAGGCATTCAAAAACAGCCTACAATATATATAGCAGGCAAACTGTGAAAGCTTAGCACGAGGAATTTTCCTAATCTGCTTAAGGACAGGATTTTTTTAGTGGTAACATGGCCGCTGCTATATGCCTGCGTTTCTTTGCACTAAGCCTGTTCGCTTTTTGTTTTCTGTTTAGTTTGATTGTCTGGGGGGGATTAATTGTTTTTTGCTTTTTTGCCTTCATGGTAGGATCGCTTTATTATCTGATTTTACGGCTGCCATTGCCATTTTCTGTGGGGGCACTTTTTTGTTTGTTTTGTGGCTCATCTTCAGTGAATCCTCTCTAGTTACATACAACCTTTTCGGCTTTTTACTCCACCCTGTCAGTACACTGTGCTACAAGTTACCTTATGAGAGATTAGCTGCAAGACTATCAGCCCCAATTTTCAGCAAGTGAAGACTACAGAAGGATCTGTCTGCTGCTGAAGTCCCAGCTGAAATATTTCTTAAGCCACAAATGTGTCGTTTGGGATGGATGGAGCTAAATCACCGTGTCTTTTCACAAGAGGATGCACTCCAGTACTAGGAATCAAACTGATGAAGAAGACACTGTGGATCAGGATTTTTTCCAGGAAAAGAAAGAGCTACCAAGAATCCAAAGGTTTTCTCATTTGACTCCATTCCACCAGCAACTATCATGAGCGGTTATTTCAGGTTTTTGCATCTCTGAACAATAAGGCTTTCACCATTGAAAAAAGAATTAGCACCTTTATGTTAATCAATGAAAATATTTACTTTAATTTTGACTTGGTTATTAAATTTCATATTACACATACTTATGATATGGACTTTGGAAATACATCAGTTGATTAATCTCCACCATTAATACTGCAATAAAAGGAGAGTGACAGGTCTCTCCTGATCAGCTTCTGGAGATGAAGATGCAAGCATTATAAACTGAGAAAGGATTATTTCAGATCTTCTAACACTGATTGCTGGCAGTGTTGTTAATGCATCAGCATCTTGTATTACTTGTAAAAATTAGAATTCTATGTGCTTTGGAGAAAGTTCTACTTTGTCCACCACCCCGGGACAAAGGGAGCCTATACAATATCTGGCTATTCTTTTAGTATTAGCTTGTTATTATGTCTTGTGCATCAGAAGGTAACCTCCCGCATCCAAAAATCAATTTCTGCTAAAATTATGTCACTGGTTGGCAGTTTTTCCCACTTTTGTCCTCTGCAATGTTTCTCTCTATTGAAAGTTCAAATTGTGTTTAGCAAGTGTTCTTCTTCAATATTTTGCTGTCAGTGGAGTTCTAATCTCTTTCCAGCAACCAGGAGTTACCATCATAATCCCAGTGGCATATTGGCTGCCCTTACAAATTGCAATGAAGTTTTTCCGATTGTTTTGAGATTGTCCTTGAGGAAGAGCATAAACAGTCTTATTTCTCAGTTAATTCTCAAACTGCCTGCAAACCAGGCCCTGGTCAAAACTATTGCGAGTGGTCAGGTAAGGACGGGACACAAAGCTGCCACATCTCAGTTCAGATGCAGTAGCTAGCCATGTGCACAGCTACAAGTCCATTACAAGCCTTACTTACATTATCCTCATTAACTTTCTTAACACTCGCCTGCTCTGGTGAATTCATCTGATGTTGAAAGCTGACTTCTGTTTCTATTTGTTCTGAGGTTGGATTTCCATCAAATTTGCAGCTATGTCTTTAATCTTCCAGACCAAAATAGTATAGATGAATTTTTACCTGGATCAAAAATAGGAGACCTTATTCACATTAGTAATGTTAGCACTTTTCTTCTAATGTTAGTAGTAATGTTTGTACTTTTCTTGTTGAGCTAATACTGTACATTGTCCCCTTATGGTAGTTCTACTTTGTATATAGTCAATCCTGTGGTATTAGGTGTATTAACTATGATAAATGTTCTATTTCTTACTTGATACTCATATTTTTAGTTTAAAATTTTCATGAGCTGATCTCCATGTTATGATTTTGTATTTCAACAAGACTACTTATATAGCTATTACATGAGTTCTTTAAGGAATTATGATTCACATTCTGATATCTCTTACACTATTTAACATGTGTCAAAATAAACAGTAGAAAAAAATCCTTTTTAATGCAAAAGAATATCTGCATGGATACTGCACAAATCTTTATCAACTGAAATACTATTTGAAGATTTCCATTCCAAAGCAATTACCACTCCTGCAGAAGAAAGCAGCTGATGAAACAGGGGGCAAAAAAGATCAGTATTTAATCCATTATCACATCCCAGTAATGCTAATCTAGGTGTAAGATTAATTTGGACTTCAAACATATTAAAGCAGCAAAAGATTTGCTTCCAGAAATGTTCAAAAGACAGTATATCCATATGATCAGATTCAACATTCACTGCAACCTTTCTTCCATAATATGCATTTGAAACCAACTCTTTCAATTTATAATTTATCTCGGAAGTTTAGTAAAAGATAATACAAATAGATGGTCTACGGAAGCATTTACAAGACTCAAACATGGATTTTAATATGGGAAACAAGACTTAACCATTCACTAGATCATCTTCTCTGATGGGGCAATTAAAAGACAAGGGACATATTTCCAAAGCAATCCCTTCAGTATTTCTCTCATATAAACTTATAAAATTATTTCGAAGTAGCGTTTTGTTTGTTTCCATCTATGATTTTTCTATTCTTTTTAATTCTATAGTTTTCCCTAAGAACTCGACAGCTACTTGATAGCTGGATAGGTGGATGGTCTTTTTGTTCCTAGTAGTCCTTGGTTTAACATTTCAACATTCATTATTCTCATATTACGTCATTTTTAATTAAAACAGATTTCCTCTGAATTTGATTTTAAATTTTAACCTTTAAAAACCAATATCATGTTCAGATTCTATGAATGTTTATCTCTACCTTATTGCTCTCTCAGCTGTATTTTATGATCTTTAGAGTTACTTTGACTCCCTTGTCTACGTTTTCCAAGTACAAGTCTTTAAGATGCCCTCCGTCTGGAAAATCTTTACTCCATTCAGGGAATTAAGCACAGTCTTTTGCTACAACTTTAACTATATTTACAGATATTTTTTATACTTTGTCTGAATAATTTTTCATTTTCTGTTTCTATGTGGTTTTCTGGCTGCTATGAAGCACGTAACATTTTAGTAATACACAAATTAGCAACAACACAAATCCCAAGCAGAAGATTCAGAGGGGGAAAAAATAGTAAGTATTTAACAGTAAAGTGAATGTTATTTCAAACTGACCAAAAAAGATATCTTGTTCAAATACATCTGTTTGCACAGTTGAAAGACTGTGAGAGAGAACAGAAACAAAATTTGTAAGAGAGGCAGGTTAAGTAAAAGCCTACAGTATTGCTCAAACTGTTCCAAAATATTATGCTTAAAACCAATTTCTAGCCATAACACCAACTATCAATCACTATCTGTTACACTAATAAAAGGATTTTATTCTATTTTTGCTTTTTTAAAATTGACACACATCCAAGACTACAAGTGGCAGAGAATGTGGGACATGGCTGACATTTAGGAAAGAATCCCCATTCATTTCAAGAGTTATAGAAGGTTTTTTCCCTATATTTGTATAGCATAATACAGTACCTAAACCTGCCTGTTACACAAGTATTAAACAGGAATTTCATTTATTTCATTTTTTTGCGAGTTCTATTAGAATTGACTCAGCATCTCAAACTGTTTGAGCACTTGCAGCTTTCACATACAATTTGGGTCACCCATCCTTCTTCATCCTAACAACAATGTTCCTCACAAGATGACCGCAAATTTATGCCACTCTGGTTCATGAAAACAAACTGTTCATTTCTTCCTTTTTATAAAATAAAATTWAAAAAAAAAGCCAAATCAACCAACTCCATAAAAACACTCAGCAAAGACCCAAAAGCCCAGCCCACATACAGAGGTAGCCAATTTTTATTCTTACAGCTACATATCTTGCTGTATTTTTTTATTTCAGGAGAGCAGGGGGCTCTTGAAATACCAAACGGAATTATTTTAATGCTTTCTCAAATCTGCCTCCTAGGAGCTTAGAAGCACTAATACTCCACCAAGAATACTTGGGGAGAAATTGAGTTGGCTAGCTGGGGAAAAAAAATGCAACTGTTCCATTTAAAACATCACTTCTCAAGTGGTCAGGTTTCATTTGCACAATGCACCCTGCTGCCATTAATTTAGCAGCCCTCTAATCAAGCATACTTTGTGACAGAAAAGTAGAGAATATTGAAATGACTGTTGTTAAATTCCAAAGTTTTCAGAAAACAGAACATACATAAGTAAGAAGCCTCCTTTCGAGTCCCATTATACAACATGCACAGTTCTGCAATGCTGTTTGCCTTCACCTGCAGAACAACTAGAATCTGCACACTGTGGCTTAAGGGTAAATGAGGAATAACGAAGGGAGGTAAAGCCCTCGTCAGAAGGCTTTAATTTGCCTACAATGGGGAATTTTTTGTAAGTTCAAAAATAAAATAAAAATAAGTAGTCATTTCTTGAATATTCACTTTCACCTGATACTCGTCACCAGCGCATCAAGAGACCCAAAAGAAGAGAGTTTTCAAGAACCCAAGACAACAATACTAGAATGCTTTGTTTAAAATATCAGTGTATATATTTAAGGGTATTTAAAATTCATTTTACTTCAGGAAGAAACTAGGTCACCCGAGGATTAAGGAATAAATGAATGAAAGCCCTACACCAACTTCTTAAACAATAAGAAAACACACTTGTTTCTGGTTGAAAGGTGAAGTCAGTAAAACTGTTTGTTAGCATTATATTGTCTGCCAAAAAACACAAGCAAGGAATGGAAATCACTTCGAGTAATTCACCTAGTAAAGACCAAGAGAAAAACAGAAAGAAGTTATATGCCATGCAGTAACCAAACTAACCTTCTCTGAAGTCATTGCAATTTTACTTCCAGTGCTATTTTGTTTGATTTTTTTTAAACAGAAAAAAATATGGTTACCTTGTGGTACACAAACGCCACAAAAAAGATGAAGTTATATGTGCAAGTAATGCAAGGCAAGTTCTACCCCAAACCCCTCTCATTCCACTAAATCTCTTCCTTCAATTTTATGCAAGTTATGTGGAGGCTAGCTTTCAAGAAATTGTTCTTTTTTAAAAAGTATGAGTTAAGTACATGGAAAATTGGCAGTTCCCAGCAACAGCACATGAAGTACCTCTCAGCTCCTCATTTAGACATGTAACTGGATTTTTTTTACCTGGCTACAATTGCCTCCCCATCTCTATCAAAAAGAAGGAATTCTCTTACAGTACCATTTTTAGGTAATTCGTTTCACCAAGATTGCTGCAATCCATACAACCAGACAAGGTACAAGCTATTTCTCTTGATTCATGGTAAATCAATATTATGTTTCCAGCACCACACAACTAAATTACATCTATTGCGTCTGCTGCTGAAAGCTGTATGTAAGGGCATGGTTTTTCTTTAGTATTTCATTTTTATCAGTCCCAGTGGTACTACATTGCATTCTCTGTTATATTATGCCTTAACAAAAATGATTTTACTACATCACTCCATCATCTGTCTAAACTTAATCAAGCACAACATTGCTTTCTGAAAGTCTACAGTAGTCTCATGTCCCTGAGGGGCTTTTTTCATGGTAGCCACTTTGGAAGAAAAATATCAGCTCAGCATTGTCAAACTATCAAAATTTACAAGCAGGCAGTCACCAGCACACAGCAAAACTGTCCCCGATCATACAGGTAAAAAAATCTTTAATATTGGGCCATTTCAATACAACAAGTTTTGGGTGCTGTTTCATAAAGAAACGTTTTGAGACACAAGTTGAGCAGAACTGCCAGGCTTAAATTTGGCCCACAGAGTTTTAAGGTAGGGCCTGCCAAAACAGTCAACAAAGCTAAGAACGTGAAGCTGCATGACATTCACATTTAAGAAACAAAGAGAAGATAAAAGCTAGAAAAACAAATAGTAAATGACTGGAAACCATTAGAGAGAAACTGTCAGCCCACAGCCTTTGTAATCCTCATATCAATCTGATGTAAAACCACTCAGGTCCCTGTTTAAGTCACCTCCAATCTTTTTCTTGCCCTTGCCTCACCACAATCCATCCCTCTGGCCTTTAAATTTATCCTCATTGTTTAAGTTTTTTAAGATCCTAATCCCCTCCCAACAGGCATCCAACAATTAGCCCCCACAGGGGGATCTCTTTTCTAGTTGGTACGCACCCTTCCACCTTGGCCAAATTATTCACTACAAGTATGAAAAATAAAGCTAAACTACACACATTTTTTACAGAGGAGATCACTACATATACCTAAAGACAAAAAGCAGCATAATATTGGAAACACTTTGTAATAGTCTGAGGGCCACAAATTTGCTGGGAAGGAGATGACCATGGGTTTGGCTTGTTCTAGTTCAAACCAATGTAGCCTAGAGTCATTACCAGCACGTACAAGCCACAGCTCACAGAACAAATGGAGCAGAAAGGACCTTATTCACGGACTACACTAACCTACCCCAATGACATCTGATACAATTTCATCTTTTTGTCTGCCAATACAAACGATGTGCATTAGCCTATGCTGATGTAAAACAAGTGATAAAAGTCAAAGTCAATTAATATTTTCATATTTTGATGAAAGTAATTTAAAAGTAATTATATCGGGTTACAGTTGTTTAAGCTATGCCATACAATAGGCAATAATTATATTCATCCTCATTCCTCACATGATTTTATCACACGAATATCCAAGAGCATTTTGGAAAGCGAAACCTTCGGCTACAAAAGCATCTGTTGTGCTAAAACAATCTGATGTAAAAGGAGCACTGCCATTAGCAAAATAAGTCATTTATAGATTTGACCCAAGACAGGTAAAAACAAAAGTTGAACCACTTTCCATCCAGAGAATTACTTATTTGTATTCATAGACAAAGTGCTGCTAACTTCAAAGCACAGATTTTAATGATATATATCTCATCTCCAAAGAGAAACAAGAATACAAACCCATAAATGCAATAATTTATTTAAGAAAGAAGAAATTCATTAAAAGGACAGCAATGACTATGTCAGGATATCCTGCATAGAAAGCGGAAGAATTAAATTCCTTATTTACTGTATTATGAAAATCCTGCAGTAGAACACTTCACCCAAACGCCCGCAGCAGACAACAACATGTCAGAATGCATGGAAAAATGGACCTTATTACCTTCGGACATATCAATAAAATTGATATGGAAGAATAGTTAAGGACAGCGAGGCTGAATGTTAGAATAAAGACCATCAAAATCTGAAATAACTTAATGCTTTTTATGGGATATCATTCTTGATCCTTAAAGCAAAAAGAGAAACTTCAAATTTTAATCATAGAGAAGCATTTATGTAAAATGCCATGTATTATGTATTTATGCTATAGTATACAATAATTGAATTCAAACTGAAATTAGCTTTCTAATGTGGAACAGATAGGACTAGCAAATTCAAATTAATAGATGCATAACCTACCAGTCTTTCTTTTATGCTCTGAATCACAAAACTACAAAATGTGATTTGTAATTAATTTTCCAAATGGATACAATGGCTCATAAGCCAAGTTTAAGAAACTCTGTGCTGCATTATTTACAGTATAAATACAGTGTTTTCACAAGATAAGAGTAAAGTGAAAATGCGTATTTCTAAAGCATACCTGGCTACGTTAAACCTAGTCTAATAAATCATTTCCATACCACTTAAATTTCCTGTATTTTTAGGTGGCTTTTATTTTATTTAGCAATTTCTTTCAAATGTGCCACTGATAGCCAGGCCAGAAGTTATACTACTTAACCTGCATGATAATGAAGAAAAACCTTTAACAAGTAGAAACATGAACATTCAGATAGCAAAATTTTAGTAAGTTCACCAAAGCCAACCCCATTTTTTCGATTCCTGAGAGAGATGTAAACTTTAAACYGTTTGTTCCTGTAAGGAAAAAGGCTGCTAAAATGTATTCACAGATTTGAAAATTCAGAGTATATCCACACAGTTGAACGCAAACTACAGGGAATACCTGAACTGTCTTGGATGCTAAGAGAAAAATAGTTGCATTTGCACAGTGCTCTGGTGGGCAAAAAGACTCTGCTGCTCACGTGCTGCTGAATAAAGTAATCCAGATACCTGCATCTCACTGTTGTGCTAAGTATGCATATCAAAAAAGTCTAGGGTATGCAACTCTTAAAAATAAGCCCCATTTGAAGATTTAATACCATATACTTCAGAGAATAACACAAAAACACCACAGACATTTTGCACAGACACACTTTGGTGTCTACAAATTACTCCATTTTTTTTTATAGCTTCTAGAAATTCAAGAACAACCAACCTTGAAAAGCCTATTGATCCCAGAAATGGTAAAATCCCGTACCTTCTAGAAGTCCCATAAATACTAATGGCTTGGGTAAAGCAATTTAATATAAAGTAAAAGCGGAACAACGGCTACATCATATGGGAAATACTACTACATATTTACAACTGACTTTAAGTGTGTCTCTACATTTTKAGAGAGCTTTTTCTAGGTGTTATTAAAATACTGCAACTCATAATATACTTTTGTCATTTATTTGACTAGTAGCCACAATTTACAGATATTCAGAATGCAAAGATACTTCATATTTATCCCTTGAAAATATGAGGGGACTACCTGCCCCCAATCAATACTGATAGCTTTTCAAAATTAGATTTTCACTTGGCATGTTTTAATTAGGTTTCCTTTTACAAAACCCACTACCTTTCAATGTATTAGAGAAACTGAAGAGGCAACCATAATCAGCAGAACTGACAGGAAAATAGAAGTGCTCTAACCAATTTCAACTTCTAGGCTGATGACATAAGCCTAGAAGCAAAATACATGCTGCCTCACTGCAGGACATTTCTTCTCATTAAAGAGGTAAGTGGGTCTGTGTAAGCAGCGAAGACTATTAAAGATAAGCAGATTAAACACTAGCCTTGCAGCACGGTAGCAGCATGTTATGTTGCTAGGTTGGAGAACGGGGTTTTCTTTTAAGACTTGGGATTTCCAGCATTAAGCAAGTACAAAATGAAGCGATACTAACACAAGTGAAGCACCCCAAGTGGCTAATGGCGAGGAAAAGAAACAAAAGCCATTCTGTACACAGCAAACCCTGCAAGTACCAGCAGCAGCAAACACTGTTCATCGTGCCCTCCTGGCAACGAGCAAGTCTATCAAGCAGACACTTTCAAGCCAATGAAACGTATGAAAAAGATACTACTGTTTATCTTTGGGAAGAACCCCTTTGTCCAACATCTACTTAGACTCAGATGCACACACATGCAACCATTCTTTCATGCAGTCATCTGCTAACAAAACCCTTCTTCCTGAAGTAATAGAATTATTGGCATTTTTATCTTTTCTCACAGGCTGAAAATAAAAACTTTAGTTCAGCTACACAAGCATTCACAAAGTCCTTACTGACAAACTGAAAGCACTTATTTAAGCATAACTATAGCAAATTATTAGACCAATTTAGCAATACCCCAAAGACAGAAGCTAAATGCTATCTTTTCTGCCTGAGCAAACCATTTAACCTTTTATCCTTGTCAATATTTCAAGGACTTTTTATTCTGACAAGCTTTCACATTTTTCCCTTGGTATATTTTCTAATGTCTTCAAAGTGAATGCCAGAAGCATATGCTCCCCACACTCAGTTCCATTTCCTACTCCATTGCAAAGTGGACCACAAACACCAATCCTGAAAAATCAAACCAGTGTGAAAGCTCACATGCCAGGCAGATATCCACCAAAAATCAACGATGCTCTATACCTCTCTAAGCATGAATCCTCAGTCCTACAATGAGATGTAGTATACTCATACACATCATAACAAGCCATTTTCCTATGTTATAACATATGGCATCCAAGCACAAGATTATAACAGACTCGCATAATAAAACTTCACAGTTTGTTTCCACAGACTGAGTTCAGTCAAAGTTGCTTATGACTGATCTAGTTAATGAATTCTAGTAACCATTAATCTGTAGTCAGTGTTCCCCAATCCTTCTTCTCCTCACTCAAGTCCCTTCAGACACTCTACCTGAGCAAAACACTGTCCAGCTAGCCTGGACACCCACAGCTATTGACCAGCCAACCTATGTATAACAGCAAGTTCATTTGGCCTTCACTGCTGTGCTAACACTAATGTGGATCCCTCTCCTTCTGTCAGCTGCTAATTTTCACAGAAGCTGACGAACTTAGACTATCTTTTGGACATCTTCTCCAGACCAAATTTTAATTAATTTCAGCTGTTGAAAATTTACTGGGAGAATAGGAACCAAGTCTGAGCAAAAAATCTTGTTTCTTTTGGAAGTTAGCCTAAAAATATGACTTTTTTTAAACTAATATTTTTAAAAGAAAAACAGTATGCAATTTCTTGTATCCTAAGATAAGTCTACAATTTCAGTATCTGCATAAATCATTTTTATTTATCTTCTCGTATTACCACCTCTTCTTCAGATGTCAATATAACTGGTGACTGCCTACATCATCACTGTTGGAAGCCCTTCAGCAGACATCTGATCTGTGGATTCGGTTATGTTCCTGGTAAATCTGTTAGCAGTATAAAATAAGTCTTATTAATGCAAAGAATCTAAATTAGAAAGAAAATGTGATTATGTTCCATAGGAAATTTGTTTTTTCTTTTGGAGTTTTGAATTCTTCAAGTAACTGTTAATGACAAGTAACTACAGAAAACCACTCTAAGTTATTCCAGACTTCAAATGTGAAACTTTATACCCAAGTTTCTAATGTTATCTTCCAGAGGTAACTTTCGTAACTCAAAGAAATATCCACATTCTTTCAAACATAATTTCAATAAAATTGTCTTTTTTCTTTCTAAAGAACACTTAAGCTTGAGCGTTCAAATCAGACCTGTCAGCGTTGCTTTGATATAAACATAACATGTCATTCTTCTGTTGTCTTAAGAACAGAGCAAAGCCATTATGCCATGTATACATGAGAACACTACTGGTAATTACAGGAAACCAGCACATGCACCAGTGTTTAGCTTGATTAAGACAAATATTATCCAATTTATACTGTTTTATTATTCACAGATTTTAGAAGAATGCTATTTAAAACAATCCCCTCAAAGATTATGAGGAAAGATGCCCAAACTTTTTTATCTCAATTTGTGATGGTTTTTTCCCTTTGTTTCTTTTAAACACATCATAGGTATCCCAAAAGGATATAAATCTCTAGTATGGGAAAGAAACCACTCCCCTTCAAAACTTAAATGTTTTCTTTCGTTTCAGCATACTTTCTATTGTCTCCCACCAAGTCTCCAGCACAAAGAAAATTATATAGTCCAGGCCAAACCCTAAATCGAGGCAAACAACATCCCTGGCCAGACCAAGTTTTGTTTGTGGAACGCTGAAGTGAGGATCTAGGGGAGAGGAGGGAGTTTAAAGGGGGGTGCAGAGTAACTGAAAGTTATCAGACAGTTTGCACAGCTCAGCATAGCACAAGAAAACATGTAAGTCAAGAAAAATGCACCACAAGAATCAAAGGTGTAAAGATGAGAGTAATCTATATAATTTTAAAAAGCCACTCAAAGTCAAATTTCTTCTGAAGGCTGTAAAAGCAAAGCTAGATCTCTCCTGGGAGTAGGTGCCAATATTTCCCATAGCAGGATACCTTGTAGCAGGCAGTTCCAAAAACTCAAATCCAATAGACTCATAATACCTGAAGATTTTCATGTGTATGTATGCATGCATTTTCATGCTAAATTTAAAGTTAACCTTTAATTTAAAATTTATGTATTAACCTTTCAGTTAATACATATTTCAAAAGTTTTGAAAAAGCAGAACAAAGAAATCAAATTTTGAGTCCCATTCACAGTCTCCCATCACCGTAAACAGCTTCTTTTCCTGCATAGAACACAATTTCTACTTTTAACTTTTTATAAAAATACTGTAAAAAGCAACATTCTTACTAACTGCATGCTTTATTAGATCTTGTAACCAGCTGTGTAGCCAGCAAAAAATGTCTTCAGTAATTATGAAAGACACTTTTAAGGAAATAAAATTGAAGAGCATGTCAATTTTCGGGGTCTCTAAATTATGTTCAAAGACATCTCAGAGAAGGTTTAAACTGTACAGAAAACTGAACAGTACAGTAAGCCTTCTCTTGTTAAATATATTGAAGCTTAAAACAGAATGAGCTTGTGTAACCACTGATTCCCTTTCCCCATAAAACAAAACAAAAAAGTGCTCAGTCCTTTGAGTAAAATAAATAAGCTCAAAAACAAGACCACCAAATATTTGGAAATTATATTCTCCATGCCCTGTTTTTCCCCCTTGGGAGGAAAATGTAAGATTTATCTTTAGAATGAACAAATCATTCTACTGTTTTTTATATTTTATATATATATTTCAGCCAAACATGCTGTGTAGTAGAAAACACTAGCCAATATAAACACATTCAAGTACTGTGATGCAGTTTGTGTTTCACATCTGCACTGAAAGCAGCACAAAAAGGGTCCAACAAAGTAAATTAACTAGTTGAACTTAGCCCAAATTTCAGCAGAGAATGAAAGGGAGCTAGCACTCTGCAGGAAAACGTGGATGCAGAGAACTGTGGTGATGGTAATGTCCAACCACATCTGAATACTGCTCAAGTACCACAAATACTGAATATAAGCTCCATTATGAGTATCTGAAGTTTGGAATATCACACTCTCCGTTACTTTCCTTACTTGCACTTACTCATAAGGATTTGTGGGATAGAAATTCTCATTTCTTGCATGTGTGAGAAGAGTAAAAGCATACATGCAGCAGCTACTGTAATGCAAAGAAAAAAAAAAAATCACAAATTTCTAGTACAAGCTGATGTTCAAAATACAAGCTCATCTTCCCAGGGACTCACTGGGTACTACTACTTTTCATCTGTACAAAATACCCCCAACAACAAATGATACACATGTATAGGGAACAACAACAAATCTAGATAGCCTCATAACATTTGCAGCTAACATCATGATGTATTTTACATCATGACAAATAATTAAAAAAACCACAGACCTCTGCCCAATACAGCAGAAGCAGCTCCGCCACCTGCATTAGCACCTGTCCCTAGGCAGTAACTTGTGTCACTAGTCCAAGTTCATTAGCTAAAATGAAAGCTGAGAAATTAAAAGAATATTCCATTATTAGAAGCACTTTCTCAGCCTTCTGTCAATACTGTTGCACAGATACATCAGACTGTGAGCATACTATGTGTGTGCATGTGTGTATATATGTGTGTATATATTTATACGTATAAATATTTATACATACACACGCAGAAAATCTGATTCGCCCCTCTTGGATCTTCATTTCCACATATTTCACTATTACAAATTTGTAGACAAATTTGTGACACCAAACAGGATGCAACAAAAACAGACTGAACAAATGAAGAAGGTGATACAGACAGGCCAGGCATCGATATATTGACTTTGCCTGTAGGAACAATTTCTGTTCCTTTAGGTTATCTGCTTACACCACTACATGGCTGTTTACTGCAGGGATCACAGAATAAGAGAGTTCCCAGAGAAGATAGAAAGTATCACAGTAGTGATATCAAGTATATTTCAGGTAATGGAGGTAACAAGAAGCACACAGAAAACACAGGCATGCATTTGTTACATATGCATGCGTTTGTTAGAGAACAGGAAGAGATGGTGATGGCGAATGGCTTATTTAACAGGGAAAAAAAAGAATAGGTTTTGGAGAGAGTAAGCCACCTGAGATGAGCACAAGGAAACCTAAAAGTCATGCAATGCAGGTCCTTGAACAGGTGACCATTGAAAATAAGAAAAGAATAGACCAACAGTACTTTCAAAATAGTCAGAGAAAGCAAAGTGAAAGAAACTTCAGAAAGGTTAGAGAAAAGGAGTTTGATCCAGTAACAGTTAGGTTAAAAATTTCTGTTGATCTGAACAAAGAGTGGGGAGATTGGAAAAGCACCTGGAAATTCAGATTACAGCCTTATAGTCGGTGCTCTCTGTAGGGACATAAAAAAGGAAAACAAACAAAAAAAATCAGTTTGCTTTTGTTAGTCAGCGGGAATAACACACAAAAGGAAAGAGGTATGTTCGTTGTCTTTATGCTGAGAACTCAGTTACAGGAAGCAATAGGGGGAAAGGCAGAAGAGAAAGAAGACCGAAACATCACCAAAAAATAAAAAGGATTCCACCATCTAAGATGCCAAATGAACAGGAAGATACGAAAACAAAAAAGGACAAAACCCCTAAAACATGGCAGTCTCATCAAAGCCACATCAGTACAAGTCTAAGTCAACTGTGTTAAAAACAGTGAAGAAAAAAAAAAAAATCAGAGGTTATAAAGATAAAACAGGAACACCGGTCATGGAAAAAAAAAGAAAACTAAGATAATTCATTTGTTCATCTCAATCAATCTTCAGTAGTCAATTTGTAAATATTACATGAAATAGTACTAATAGGTTGTGGAAAGTGTTCTTCTATACCAAAATATAAAGGAAACAATATTTTCACAGTGCAAGTGATTAAGTACCAGAACAGGTGCCAAGAAAGGCTGCAAAATCTCCATCCCTAGAAATACTCAAAACCAGCCTGGACAAGACCTTCAGTAACCCAGTCTAACTTTGGAATTAGTGCTGCTTTGAGCAGAGAGGGTGGATTAGAGGACCTAATTTAGGCTGTGATGTTCATTTTAAAAGCCATCAACATCCAGTTTGAACTAAGAAAGTAATTTTTTTCATCAGTTTCCAAACTATTATTACCCAGCTCCCCCAAAAAAGTAATTAAAACATATTGCCTTAGCAGCGCCAACACGAACCAACAGCTTTTTAATTTTTCCTGATTGTTAAACTTGAAGTTATCTATAAAATGGTCACTTTTCTGAGCCACAATTTCTTCTAAAAAGTCTACTCCAAGATGCAGAAAAAAAAAAATCCAACATTAACTTCCTTTTGGACTTAGACATCTGCCTTACTTCCTGATGTCCTTTTAGAGTATTTTCTTAGTTCCCGAAGCATTTTTGATGTAGATATTAATTACACCTATATATATGCATGTGTATTTATACATACCTACCCAAGTGCGTATAGACACAACACCACATATAGACAGTAAATACTGAAGACTACTAAAATTATCAAATTCCACCATACTACACAGTTAACCTAAGGAAATGCTTTCTCACTCCCAGCATGTCTTCTGCTGCCACTGGTAGACATTTGGGCTCTTCCAACCTCCCTTCCTTTTCCAATACTCCCCTGAAGCATCATCATGAAAACCACTCCCCCACACGTCAAACAGATACAACATCCCAGAGAAACTGTAGGCTCAGGAAAGCTCTAAACAATCAGCATATAGGGCTTGAAAATTTTTTATTATCTGTGGTCAGAAACAATTTTGTTGGTTATGAAGTTCTAACTAGTTAAATACATTGAAAATAAATATCAGTTTATCAAAAAACAATCTTATTTATTCCTATATACTCAGTTATATAAAAATTAAATACAGCTAATTTTATCATGAGCAAATGAACTACCATAATATACTGTCACCACGTTATATGCAGCACACAGTGTCAAACTATTTCAGTAATATTAATAAGCTGGCACAAAGAAAAATCAAAATATATGCTTACTAAAAAGGTGATACATGGAACATGTTTAGATAATGCAACAATAATTCTCTGATTGCCTCAAAGCATCAGTATGAATGGTAGTATGTTATAATGGTAAATTTATTTTCCTCAAAGGAAGTTAAATTAACCATGCCTGTCCTATTGTTTAATGGGCAGGGTTCATGGTCTATAAACAATTATTTATGCTAGCAAGTATGTAATAGGCTATATCACATTACAATGAAAAAAAAAGAAAAAAAAAGGTGCTTTCAAGAAAAGAAAAAAAAAAAAAAATCTATTCCATGCCCAGCTCACACAAGATTTTGATGCTCACTCACTTCCAGCTGTTCTACTCCATAAGAATCAGTTCAGTCATCATACGCCACTGACACTAACCCAGATTACCATATTTGTCATATTATTGCAATTGAATAAAACTTCCACAGCACCACTACAAAATAAAACTTCACTAGTATGTTAAAGTTCAAAACAAATTGCAGGAGTATTTATTTCAACTTAATGATAGTTGTTGAAAATAAAATATAAATATTATTTGCATTGTAGAATTGCATTCTGGTTTTGGATTACTGTGCATTTGAAGTAATAAAGAAGCATAGCTCTAAAATAAATGAAAATATTCACTCTGTTTTGACATTTAATTTCTAAATAATGCTCAACTAAAATGGCTACTCTAAGGCAAGTCTGAAGAGTCACTTAACAGATTTTTGTAAGTATCTGTAAAAGTGAAGTTTCAAAAATAAGGTAAGCCTTATAGTTTAGACTTCACTTCTTTCCATAAGAATGTTCACAAGACTATTGGATATAAACCAAGAAATTAACAAATTGTATTTTATTACTTTATACAAAATCCTACTTTTAATTAATAAAATATACACTAGGTGAAAACAGAAAAACTCAAATTCTAGCATCACTGTTATGTACTCAGTCAACCTGATGTACTTCAAAAGCCTGTCATCATTTTTATGAGACTGTCGACATTGCAAGCAGGAGGAAAAAAAAAAGTAGACTGAAGTTACACTTACCTGCAGCCCTCTTCTTCGAAGAATACTTGAATCATCCATATTTCGACTCTGCTGATCACAAATTCCTGCTAAAGCTCACTTGCTTCTGGCTAGCTTTGCTCTCTAACTGTTAAAGAAGTCCATTATTTTCAAACTTTTCTCCCCCTCCCACCCCCTCTCTGTTCACTCGCTAAAAATAGGACATGGTCTTTCACTTGCCTGTCATGAAGAACTGCAGCCACGGTCTCTGACTATCTGTACGTAATTTTGCCTGCCTCTTTTGTGGCAGATTTAGCAGGTCACATTGGAAAAAATCTGTTCGACTTTCCTAAATCTTTTCACAGTTGGATGTCTCATTCCCCTCATATACACAACTGTCTAGAAATGTATAATAATCCACGACTCCATGTAAGGCCAAAGAGCGGAATTTAATTCAGATCCCACACACACACACATATTTTTGCTTTATTTCAATTTACTTGAGCTGTTATAAGGGATCAGTAAACTACAACAGCTGCCTTCATTTACTGTTTATAATAAGCTCACAAAATCCAGGTCACATTTCCTTTAAAAAACACACGGTCCACACTTAACTAAAAAAATCAATTCTGTGGACACACAGGATACAGTACTATTTAAGATATGGAAAGACCTCACTATGAAAAAATAGAAATTTTATTTTTCCAAGTTTTGAAAAATTCCTTTACTCCTTTGTACGACAAAGCGAATGTCAGATTCTTCAGATACTGTCGCACATTCTTTTGTTTCTGCTGTCTCTGAGGTATGCTGGTCTCCTTCTCGTATGCAGCAGACACGGCACATTCTTTAATTCATTGCTGAGATCTTGCGACTCTTATGTGCTGAAGGGTCTGGAACACATGTTGCAAGTTCTGAACATTTAAGAATTCATTCATCTATTCATCACTGACAGAGCTGTCTTAAGAAGCCCTTCCCTCTTCATCATCCATGGCAAAAAGGCAAAAAAAAGAAAAAGCACAGTTCAGCTGAGGCTTTTCAGTCTGTCCTGCAGTTTCTGTTTTCCAGCTACCTCCACAGAGACAACTCCAGCAAGGTCAAAAAAGGCTTTGCCCCTTTATGTACAGTATCCCAATCACATTTTAAAATGAGCTGTTAGCCTGTGTTGAAAAATAAACAACGATAATGCCTCTAGCTATACCAAACACCATTTCAATAAAAATAAAACTCTAGATACGTTCATCCCAGTATGATTTAAATTACTGAGCACGTCAAGGAGCCTTTGTCCTACACATGCTCTTTCTATATTAGAAAGGAAAAAAGGAAATATTGCAAATATAACAAACAACCTACTGCCGCAACGACCTTCAATTTTTTTAGCAGAAAGCTAAAGCAACAGATTTCATCTCCTGATAAAAGCTTAGGAAGAGCCTATTTATAACTTCTGAATATAAATACTGTGTTTAAAAAGAACCTAACTTCAGCCTCTGAAGGATTTCACAAGATATATAAAAGAAATTAAACTTCATCAAGAGCTGTGTTTATGAGGGGATTTCAGCCAGACATCCTGAAGTGTGCAAATGCAACAACAATGAGAGCCCAGACCGTAGGCTGCCTACCACAGCTTGATGAAGTGTTCCTGTTCCCACAGTTATGACAGCTGCAAACCAAAAAAAGTCTCAATACAAGCACACAGGTTGATGGTGCTTAAAGGAATATATATTTACATGGAAATCTTTAGCTGATCTTCATGCTAAGTGACCAAGTCACATGAGCTAAACACATCATTGTAAAGTCAGCTGAAAGCAGATACAACTCAATCCCATTCACCAGGCTTTTTCTGATCCTCTGCGGAGCAAGTGTGGTCTTTTATTGTGAGTAGCTAATAAATCCTCATCTTGCCGATACCTCCTTCCATCTGCCGTTTTAAACAACTGAATGCTGAATTAGGTCTGCAGAGTCTTTGTGAGCTCCCCAACAGGGCAAGCAGCCACACAGAGGCTGAGCAGGCAGCTCATTTGCATGGAGTATACTGTACCATATAAAAAGCAGCGCGCTAGTAAAAACAACTCAGTGAGCCACTTGATTTTAAAGGAACAGTATCTTCTTTTGCAAATATAACTGGAAAACATCAAGCCGTGCACAAAACTCTGCATGAGAACTTAAGAACGTGTCACCAGGGAGAACAGCAGCATAAAAATAGAGATAAAGCTCTGTTTAAAAGCAGACTGAAACATAAGATGATCATATTTCTTCACTGTGATAATATTTATGATGGATTTCAGTATTACTTCCTGCATTTTGCCATCAAATAAGCTTCCTCGGAAAAATATTCCAAAGACTGTAAGTTCACTTATCAGACATTAATGTCAAACAAATTCTATTTTTACTTAAAAAAATCCCACAGTAACAAACATTTTGGCATGCATACTCGGATATATTACATGCATTTTGCAGTTTATTTTAGTCTATAATAGATTTTAGGAATATTTATATTAGACCATGCACTAGCTGGATCATTGATCTTGCCTCTTCTAAGGCCACCAGCAGTAAACAACATATACTGTGAGAGGAATCAAGGAATCTTAACAATTATGCAATACCATTCACATTGTATTTTCCTCCTGAATCAGCCACTAAATGAAAAGGTTTAAGCCTGATAACAATAGTATATAACCCCACTTATTTCTATAACGTAACTGAAAACATTCTCATTAGCACATATATATCTAATCCTTCCTGGATTCTTTACCTTAATATTCAGACATCACCAATTCTCAAAATGTCTTCACAAGTGACTTATAATTGATTGAGGCTGGCACAAGTCTCAAAATACCATGAGAATCATCTGTTCTCTTCCAAATTTCAAGCTTTCTTGGGGAGAATGCTTTCAAATTGGCTGCCTGCCACACTTACCCAGTTTCTGGGGTAGAGAAGCCAATCAGGGCTGCTGCAAAAAAGCAGGCATGGTTTTTCCACTAGCTTCCCTCTCCCCTTCCCTTCTTCAGAGCAAACAATTCTTATTTAAATGTCAGATCAAAAACCACCACCAAAAAGATCCCAAATGTGGTGACCACCTTTTCTTCGTTTGTATTTAACTGTTAACACTCATYCACTCTCCCTTTCTCTTCCTTCAACAAAATCTACCACAGAAAAGCGATGATGAAAAAGGGTGGGAGAGAATACTTAGTACCAAACTGAATCAA
This sequence comes from Phoebastria nigripes, assembly GCA_035582835.1. Classification (NCBI taxonomy): domain Eukaryota; kingdom Metazoa; phylum Chordata; class Aves; order Procellariiformes; family Diomedeidae; genus Phoebastria; species Phoebastria nigripes. The sequence continues at coordinate 524,668 of JAYKAV010000300.1, read as the reverse complement.
GCAAAGGACAAACGGAATTTAAAAGCAACTCTCTGGCATGGAAAATTTTTCTTACAAAATATTACCTTTAGAAATTTATCTGTCATTTCATCAAGAGATTACGCCGTCCTTAAACATTCATTTTAACATCTTAAAAGGTCTGCAGGTAAGTCTCCAATGAAAGATGAGAATGTATTTGTATAAGACATTTCACTAAGAGATGTATTACTGAAAGATATTAAAGAAACTGAACTACATAAAATATAATTTTACCAATTATATAAAAAGTTAATCATAAAACAAATTTCTCAAACAGTTTTCAGATGCAGGCAGCATTTAGAAAGGGTCTAATAAAATATCTGTTTATCAGAAGAAAAATTCAAAATAAGGAGATCATGTAATATTTGAATCCTTTAAGAATTACAGTATCTCCCTCATCACTCAATTTCACTAAAAAGAAAATTAGGAAAGGGGATAAAAAGAGGGAATTCAAAGTTTGTTCACCAATTACTTTAGTAAGCTCCTAAATTCAATTCTTCCTTCCTCCATCAAATTAACAAATCTGGGGGAAATTTTGCTTTGCTCTGCAGCAACGAGAAAAGAGAAAGGGTAGTGTGGTATTGGGATCATTTGGACACAATCCAACCAATTCCTGTTTGGCTGCAGCTCTGTCTCTGAAAAAGCTATTCAATCTTGATTTGAAGACATCAAGAAATGGAAAGAGCTGTGAACTTCCAGTAAGTATGTTCCTGCAATGGTCCTCTGATAAGTAGGGAAGGACAGCTTATCAGCTTGCCAATACTAGGATGAATTAAATAAGGCTAAGAGCAATTTCCAAAGAAACAAAAGGAGGTACTGCCTTACACAATAGTCACATTGGGCTATTTCTTGCTGTAAAAGGCTGAAAAAAAAATCACGAGCATGGCTAAAAGCCTTTGGGCAAATTCATTGAAGAATCTGCCAAGAACTCTTAAAAGAGGAAAATACACTGAAGACAACACATAGTCACAAACAGCTGCAAGTGTTCTGGGAAGAGACTCTGCCTTAGACACCTGCTATCAGAGATAAGCTAATGGGCTCACCCAGTACAATCATTCTATGTTTTTATTTAGGTAGAAAGTACAAAGGTAGCGCTTTGCTTGCTGAAGGCAACAGTGTCTTGCATCCTAAAAGGCATCAAGAAACTAGGAGTAACAGTGAAATTGGAAACTGAAAAAATAATTCTAAGAATAGTGTGATAGCTGTGACAGTTCATGTAAGCCCTGAACAGACCAAAAGAACTTACATGTCATAAATGAGTGGTATTGTCTCTGTATATGATATTTATGAGATCATCATGGAAAATCATGTCTGTTACCTATATTTCAAGATGAGTATTGATAAAATGGAAAGAGCCAAAAGAAATGTTTTCAGGGTAGAAAAAGATCAGAGTTAAAAGACTTCAGGAATTCAATCTCCTTTAATTATCACAGGAAAGACCAAAAGTATGACAAGACATTCAGAACATTAAGAGGACCTGGAATTTTACTCCTTACACGCTAGACAGCAACCAACCCTACCTCTCAGTGCAAAAAGGTGAAAGATCTGTTGGTCCAATCACTCCCTATTCATGTGCCAAAAGGCACATCAACTCTAGGACTGGTCTGCGTTTAGATTTCAGTCAGTACCTTCTCTTCACATTACATACTTGGGAGCAGACTCCAAAACCATTTCATTTCTGTTGATAAGAAGAAAAGTCTTCTCACTGATGATGATGATTCAGACCTCATCCCGCTGCCTGCTACCAAAATCTATTACTCCTCTGTTTTGTAGAAGAAAAAACTAAAAGGTTAGAACAGTTCCAATAACTGTGTGAAGTTGACTGGAGTTTTCCATTCGTTAACTTCAGTATAATCAAAGCAACAATTCTTTCAGCTATTCTGTAGCCCACAGGTTTCTGAACAGCGTCAGTGGAAGATGACCAAAAGCATACCAATTTCAGTTAGGAAAGCAATGACCACAGGAAGTCGTTATGAAATAGTGGGATTGTTCATATGTACAATACATCTTACAAAAAAATAATTGAGAAATTGTGAATAAGCTATTATCCTATTACTCACGTTTTCTAATCACCAAAGCAACTGCAAAGGGAGATAAATAAGAAAGGAGTCAGTATCTACTATATTAGAATGTGCATATGCATATGTGCAAAGAAGTATCTGTGTAGAATCACATGGCTCATCTTTGAGTTGTGTTCAGTTTGTTTGTTGTACTATGTATGCTGAATATAAAGTATCTTCTATGTATCTTAAATTGTAATTGAAACTTGAGGCATATTTCAGGAATTACTCAACATTCATGGAGAAAGTTTCATCCAGTTTATTAAGTAAAATATGACGAAGAGAGCAATTCATTTTGCTGTGACTTCCTAGTTCTTTCAGGTTTTTGGCACTGCATCCTGCCATCTTTTGTGGTCTATACTGTTGCATCAGAATGGAAACCTACCATTACCATAAAAGCAAAACCAGTAAAGGTTATCTTAGCAATCAAATCATTACATTGTGGATCAAAAATTCGTGTACTCTCTAGTATAGCTTAAGTGAATTCAATAGCTGCACATCACAAACTCCTAACACTAGAGGTCTAAGACCACTTACACTGACAACTTAGAAAAGGTATTAGGCCACTTGTGATATTTAGTATTGACTACAGAAACACCAGAAAGTCTCTCAACACAACCGGGACCCTATCATGGGAGACATGGTGTGAAGGATGTCAACATTACACAATAGGATGATCCAACGATGAAGACCTATTCGTGCTTTGCCATACAAAGAGTACTCCCATCCAAAAATCAGGCCAAAATAAAACCACAGCTTTTCAGTTGTCTGCAACAAGATACAATGCCTTTTAGTGCATACTTTGATAATAAAAGAACTTTGAAAAGAACAATTCCCTGATCTACAATACTGAGATTCAAAATTCACATTTTTCATGATTCAAAATTCATTATTTTTCTTACTCTGTTTAGTCAAAACTAAAAACAACAGAACACCAAGCTGTGGCAAACCTTAAAGATATAACATTTCCTTACATAACATATTGTCTGCTGGGAAAAAAGATCACTTTCTGAAAGATTATCAGCTGACAATTTCAGTGGAATTTTTTTAAGTCTTTGGTAACATTTGTCTGTGCAACCAAAATGAGCCAAATGTTTCACTGTCAATCTGAAACTTAAGTGTTTGGGGTTTTTTTTTATTTATTTATTTTGATCAAGCTATGTTTACCTGGAGATTTAAAAACGTGTCCCTTTGAGATAAACTGACAGACTACTGAAACAAGGAAGGTTGATGAGGTAACATGTTTAAAAAAAAAAAAAAAAAAAACAAAAAACAACTTGGCAGTCAACCTAAGGAAACTCGCCTGACAGCTTGTCTGAATTTTCGTCTGGGTTTCCTGCCTATTTACAAGATTCAGTTTGATAAACTAAGACCTTTGGAGCAAAGCTGTGCATTAACAATGAACCATAATAGGAACTCATTCTGAACCACAACAAACTCTGCTTATGAGGCTTGGTCCCAGGGAGAAGAAATGCTGAAAAAATATTTCAAGTCCTCAAGGTTTACACAGTAATCAGGCTTTAACAGTGCATTTTCTGTTTCCAGTTTGTTAGGTTTAGATTCCTGGGCAAGACTGCCCCATCCCCCACATTCAATACATTATGAAATGCGGCACACCCACTAATCTTCCATACAAATGTAAATTCACTGTCGACAAAGGTGGAGGAAATAGTTCATTCATCTACAGACCAACTGTTTTCATACTGTACCATAGAAGGTATATTCAGAAGAGACACTAGCTTCTAAGCAGAAACAAGTTCCTTAGCTCAAGCCCCTTTGAAAGCTAACATCTTTGGAAAGGAATCTTCAATTAAACTTTAATATTTACAGAAGATGTTGAATTCACTATGCAAACATTCTTGTCCTGAAGTTAAACTGGCATTAAAACAGAATGGAAACTAGCTTCTCTGATGCTACATTTCAAATACAATACCATTTTTAAAAGAAACACTTTTTTCAATAGGCAGAGAAGCCTTTTTCAATATATGCTGCAAATTTAAACCTGAAGAAATACAATTTCTGTTTAGTAAACATTTAGATGACATTACTAAAATCAGGATTCTCTTACATGATTATAAGAAAACCCTCATGCTTTAGAGACTTTCGGACTTAAACATCAGCAGTGAATACCTCTAATCAGAATGGCAACAAAACCAAAGCTCAAGGACCCAATACCAACTCGTGTGTTTCCCTAATGAAAGGTATTGATATTTACTGAAAAGTTTATAGAAACAACAAAACCTGTAGTTTCAAGAATCCTGCAGGAAAGATATCATGAACCCAGTCAGTCCAGGAGCTATTTTGCCATAGAAAGTGGTTCTATAAAAGCTACAAATTACAGACAGATCTCATAATCTCATGCAAGCACATGCTGAGAAATACCCCCAGAATTTTACTATACGTAAGATTTCCTCCACTATCCTCTTCAGTTCTTCCACACTCCTGGCTAGCGGCACTCACCACAGCAGCAGTGGTTCACATATACATACTTGCTTTTTCTGTAAACTCTTCCCAAACTTTTCTGCTTCCAATTCTTACTTCATCAATAAAACCATATTTGACTTTGAAGTACAAGCTAGACAATTTTTACATAGAGATAGCACTTTCTTTACAGAGTTAAAGAGTTTTAAGGACAAGAAATTGCAGAGGTATGAGACTATACCAAGCTGTATTTCACTGTATTTTCCTCTCACTTGTATCTGTAGGACATTTGTCATTTTGGACACTCAATTCTTCAGAACAAACACTTGATGCTTTGCAAAACAAGGAATCTCTCCTATTACACTAGCATAACATTTACAAATAATGAATTAGACTGTCAATCATACTCATTAGGAAAAAAGCCATGAAAGTTAACAGCTGATTTTTCTTTAATTATTCTGCTCCGAAGAGATTCTACAGCACTGAATATATTTTTCCAACTTAATCCACATGCAATTCATTTCAATATACCTTGAATTTTACCTTGTCTCCAGCTGACATTAAAGTGCTTKGACAAGTCTCCGAAGATCGTACCATTTTGCCTGCTTAAGACCAACATGATACACATTCAAACACTGCCTTTGAAATAAACACTTGACAATGATAAGCCAAAACACTGGAGTTAGAGGATTTTACCCTCCCCTACTCTCCTTGTCTATACCAGACTAAGCTTACATTAATATCTAGCAAGACACCTCACACCAGTTTTTCGCTGATGGATTCTGACAGATTTTTATTCTTCCTTTTCTGATCTCAGACAAAATTTTGCTATTCATTTCTCACAATTTTGTCATCCCCTTAAAATGCTAGACAAGTTAAAAGCTGTTCATTTTTTATAGATATCCCTTTTCCCAACATTTATCCACTAAACTAGAATAAAAACTGAAAGAAACATAAAAGAATAAATTCAGTCAGGATTTCAAAGATTTGCAGTGCAATGACAAATATTTTTTTTTAATTCTTCCTCTCCTCCAGAATCTGTGTCAGACCTCCCATTTTTATGAGTTCTCCTGTGGTTTTTTTGTTTGTTTTTTGTTGTTGTTTTTTTTCTTTGAAAGCTATTTTTCCTCAAAAAAAGTAGATGCATAATAATAATTTGGAAATCTCTCAAACTTTTTTGGTTTTGTTTAACAGAACCTATTATATTTAGTTAGGGGAGAAGAATCAAAAGACAGTGTTGACTTAGAGCCTCAAAGAATATTTCTCAGAGGAAAAGCGTGACATTCATTATTTTAAAAGGTATGTGAAGACAACCCCTTTCCATAAAACTAGCAGGTACAAAAATGCTTGGATTTCAAATTCAAATGCAAAAAAAAAAAAAAATACATTTTACATTTCTTGACAGTTATAGTTACATTTTACTCCAAATTCAATTCAAACACACAATTCTTATGCATGACACTACAATACTGCCATGTCCAGCAACGAACTTTTCATAAAAGCAAATGTGCTTCATTGCAACAGCAATATATTTACAATATATGTTCTTTAAAGTGTTCAGACATCCTATAGAATTACTTATATAACATTGAGCTTAGGAGTTGAAATCTTTTGTTCTTTGTTCAAAAAAAAAAAAAAAAAAAAAAAAAAATCTAAGCTTACCAGAAAAAATTGAAATATGATTTTCATGCATCATTTGAATTGTCATCTGAGCTGAAGAACTGACAGAGAATATCAATGTGTTAATTGAAACAAGCAGTATGTAATCCACAGGACATCTTTAGCATATGTTTCCTTCCAAAGGCTGACAAGAGCTTTCATGGATTTTTCACCACTAGAGTCTAACGTTTCCATTTTCAAGCTAAAAATATGAACAAAAATCTTACACATTTACATAAATATGTATTTTCCCAGCAGTATCTTTCCACAGGAATCAGACAACGTTGTATCTGTTTTGAGACCTCAAAAAATAAAATGCAAGTATGGTAACATTGGCATGAAAGTGTTGAAAACCCCATCTTTAAAGCTGTATTTCTCTTCATAATTCAAAAGGCGCAGAAAAATAAATCCAATCAGAAACCTAGCTCCATGATAGAACATTCTTACTGATGAAGGAGAATGAGCTAGTGGATGTAACAAGGCAAAGCTCAATACTCAAAGCTATCATAATTTAAAATTAGACATAATTATCCTTAACAAAACCAGGCACTGTGGAAAGGGGCTTTGGAACAGCTGCTCCTCTTCAATTTAAATGCTCATTTGTTTTACATTGACCTAGAAATCAGTATCCTCCTAACCAAAAGCCAATTAGATAATAGTCTCTCTTTCAAGCTTGTAGAATACTAATTTTTTTAATGTCTTTAGTAGTGAAAAGCAAAGAAATAAACTGCAGATGATGCCACAAGTATGCTCTGCTCCAATATGCACAACCCAAATGTGAGGGTTCTCTCCCCGCCTTTCTGAAAGGTCAGATTTACAGTCCAGGACAGACACCCATCACTTCTTTGTGCTAACCATTCAGTACAGTCTCAGCTTGGGACAACCACAGAACGCTGCAAAGGCAGCATGTGGAAAGATCTTCAGTTCGCTGCAGTAGCATCCCGCCATTCCTTCCACAGTAAAAGTAATAAGCCAAACTGACAACAAGGAAGCATTACAAGAAGCATTTCAAAAGCTGTCCTTCCAACCTTGCCCAGAGTTAGGTCACTAACATCAGTGTTGTTGGAAACAGCAGGATGTCAGATTCCTTCAGTACTGCAATATAAACAAGCTGCTTCTCAAGCAACAGAATTAAAGACACCTGGTTTCCTACAGACTCAAGCTTGTCTTTTTGTCATCTTGCTCCCTCCCAAGGTCCTTACAGAGGTAACTCTGGCTCTCCTATTTTACCTCCACCCAACTGGAGACAGCATCTCCCCCAGCTAATCGAGAGCCRTCATATTTGAGCGTCAACCAGTGCTGCCAAGCCACAATAAACAATGAACTGTCTCTCTCAGAGAGAATGTGAGGGGGTGTCTCCTACTTGGTTCCAATTCTTATGAAATTGCAATTACAATTATTTTTGACACTTCTTTTCAAGCCTGGATGAAATTGGCCAGTGGTTTGGAAGTTACCAGGAAAGAAGGAACAACTGCAGAAACTTTGATTCCCTACCACTGCTCAATGTTTCTGGCAATCGTGATCATTTACACCATTACTTTCAATTTTGGTTAAAGCCAATGCCAAAAATACATATTAATCTACAGATCTGTTCCAGCTCTAAAGAGACAAAATGATGATGAGTGCCAGTTTGATTACACTCAAATACAAAGCCATAAAATTTCTTGGTCTTCTGAGTCTTGGCAGCACCCCTAGACAAAATTATTTCCATGAAAGAAGTAGAGCCTTTTCTAAATGCATCAACAAAAGAAGCTTCTCAGAAGACTGGTCTCATACTGAGTCTGACAGGATCCAGAAAGAAACTAATTAATGCAGGAAACTACATTACAAACCAGAGAATTCAATTCTACCAAAACATTAGGTCTTCATAGAAGAAAGGAACACTGGCAATCACCAGTAGCAATCCACCGTTCCATGCTGAAAAATAATCTGCTAATGCAAAAAGGTGGATGATTTAATATTGAAAGCAGCCTTCCGAAATTGCCGAAGTTGTGAAGTAAACAAGCCTATATTGACAGAATGATCTCACAGCAGAACACAAATATGTATAGTCAAGGTGGAATTCAAGGGAAGGAGAAGCTCTTTCCAGAACAGGTAATGAAGCTGAAGAAATGCCTGCCTCCTAAGGTTTCCTTCTGAAGCCACTGAAGTAGAAAGCAACTAAACATAAGTGCAAGCTGCGATGGACAAAACACAAACACAACAAGAGCACCACAATTCTAAATGTACCTCAAAGTTATCAGACATCAGCATTATCAGTTTATTGTAGCAGTTTGTTCTTTGTCATATGCTCCTGAACTTCCCACACTAGCAGCCCCCTTTCCTTCTCAGTACTGCCTTCAAAGCCTCTTTTGCAACAGGAAGCAGAGGAAAAGCCCAAAAAAGCCCATTCCTACCCGGCCAAACAAGAGTCAAGGAATAAGCAGGTTATCCAGGAGGTTTCAGAGCAGCTGAAGGATGATGTCAATCCCGGGCAAAATAATTATTTTAATCCTGTATCAGCTTTTCCAATTAAAGAAAAAATAGAAATAACATCAGTTGTTGAGATTTTTATGGAAAAATAAGGTTGCAAATAAATAACTGTAATTTCTGAGAAGAGTTCTTAGGTGCTTTTGGATGGGGGAGGTGGGGGTCAGAGTGTTTAAATTACTGCCTCTACTGATAAAGTAAACATGTAGACATCAGGCTTAGAATTGTTCAGAACTTTTAACTTACCTGCAAACTACATTTCTAAAAAATGTATCTCTAGGAAACAGCAAAAACTTTCTGGGTTAAGAACCTGCCAATCAATTGAATTTTTAAAAGTAGCTGTCAGAAGAAGAATTGCTACTGAATATGACCATTCTGTGTCAACAGAACAGTCATGCATATAACATTATTCAGCATTTTTGACTTACATTTTGAACCAGAACTGAGCACTACTAAGGATAAAAGCCATGTTACCTCTCCTCCCATGGGCTCTTTGCTAGAGCTTGATCTCTCTTATGAAACAGCCACTGAACATGTAAAGTCTACTCTCRTCATGTCTCAAGTCTGGCATGTGTCCAGTCTACATATAAGTAACTGAAGTTTCCCACTAACATTTCTTTCTAGTGTCCGATCTTTCTCAGCACACTGCAGTCAGCATCACCTGTCCTCGTCAGACAGTGGGTAATACAGGCCCCAGATCACTACTTCTTAATTAGATCGAAGTTTCAACGCTTAGGTGGTCTGTGCTACTCGCTGATGCTTTGTGTGTTTCAAATGGGGGCGGGGAGGAGGGTCTTTAAACATGCAGCACCACCCAGCCACAACCCTAACCTCTTTAACCTTTCCCATATACTTTGAGGACAAAATATTGGGACACAGAACTGCATGTAAATGAGACAGCCAGTCCTCAGCCTAGCCATGTCAGAATTTGAGCATTTTATGGGATTAAAGTAATTATCTGTAAAACATATAGTAGAAAATGTAATAATTATACTTATGGATAGTGAACATTATTATACACTTTCCGCTATTCTGAACTGCGGGATTCAACATAAAACAGAAGCTTATAACAAAAAGGATAAGCTCAATTATGTGGCTTAGGTGAAATGGAGTTAAATCAACTTTATCCATTTTACTTAACACAAACTGGAGTTTAACTAACCTTTCACTGCTTGCTCCAGACTGTGAAGTTGTGATTACCTACTTTTGAAGCCCCAAACTACTGGAAAAGTTTCCTGATGTGCAAGGAAAAATGGAGCTAACAATTACTAACGGTTGTCCATGACTATTCTCAGATGGAGCTTTCATACAACACAGGCAAAGCTTGATGAAAAAAGCCTTGTTAATAATGGGACAAAAAAGAAATCAGATAGGAGATGGAAGGGCATGCATCATTAATGTACTTCATTGAAGAGGTTAGGCACCACAATACCTTTCCCTTGAAATTATTGCAATTCATAGTAAGCCGGGGGAAGAGCAGCAGTTTACCTTTTGCTTACGGAAAAATAGAGGAATTCAGAAACTAGAACAGTAAGGGATATCTATCACATCATTGTAGAGGCAAGTTTAATGGCCAAGCACCCCTCCAGATAAACAGGTTTTAATCTATCCTTGACACTTTCCCAGGGAAGTTGATACCACAGATTTGTCTGAAAATAATCCACATGGAACAGGGTCCCTCAAGGTTTTCAACACCTCTCATTTATACAAAGATTTGCTGCCATTTTCTTTTTAAATCTATATATAACTGATTTCTAAATAACCTTTAGCATTAAAAAAAAAAGATAAACATTCCATTCAATTTATTAGAGTGCTCTCTTGGAATTAAGTTGGTACATAAATCAACTGTTTTGTTTGTATATATTACCTAATATTCATACATGTTCATACCACCTATAAGAAGGTCTGATTTTCTTTCTACTCTATGCTTGGTATAATTCAACTATTTCTCAGTCAGCAACATTTTAAACACAGTGTGTAAATTACATCGAGAAAATAAACATGTCAGCAGGCAAGTAATCATATAGAAAATAAAAAGATGTCATTGTCAAATATACCACTTTAAACAGCTGCCTATTTAATCAGGATTGATGCTGATGCCTGATCAATATAATTTGACAATGTTGACACAGTACTTTTCCTCTCAATTCAGATAGTTCCGTGTGTACACGCTATTACAAATTGTTCCTCTTTTCTTCCAAAAACCTCATCAGTTTATCTTGCCAAACTTCTCTATTTCATTAGCCTATTTTGTTCTAATAAGATTTAAAATTTCTTTGATAAGAAATGCATGCATGTGTTTTAAATTCATAACACTCCATTTTACTTCATTTTACTTTCATTTTCATTTTCACTTCTTCATTTTACTTTATTTTCAAAGAAATTATTTGATAAGTGAATTAAGGCAAAACAACAAAAACTTACCTAAAACCAAACAAATAGTTATCAATATATTTAATAATACCCACAAACTTAATTTTACATTGCATACTGTCATTTGAGCAGAGTCAAAGAGCTTGTGGATCAAAAGCCCATGATTCAGAACACTGTTCATTTAGCGAGGAGATACTACAGAAATAAAAGTTGTATCAGAACAAGTAACTGTATGGTAAGGAAGAGACGTGCAAATTCTGAGCAACAGTAAAAATCGTAATACAAGACAACTCTATAGCTTTCACACTAAGATTTTCAGACCAGTCAATTTACAATGGAGAGGGATTAACGAGGTCACAGTAGAAGTATACTTGTGACAAAGCAGTCCAAATTCACAACCTTTCTGGCTATCATCAAATAATAAGAATTAATTTTTACTGTGGGGAGGGGTTTCTCCCTGTTTTCTGTGGATAGGGGAAGCCACAGAGAAAAATAAACACTTCTGAGAGAACACAGGAGGGAAAGGAGAGCTTAGGAACATCAGAACAGGCAGGAGGGATCTTAGAAGGGATCTAGCTCATGCTAGAGACAGCACAGTACACAAAGCCGCAAACAGGCAACCAAGGTTAGCAACACTGATGAAATAGCAGTAATGAACATTCTGACCTTTGTCTTCAACCCTTGGATTCTTGACACTGTGATAAACACACTATGTATTTTCCTTGGCAACAGCTCATCCATTAAATTAGTTCAATTACCAATATTCAGAAAATTCGATATGCAAATTTGCCAAAAATACCTCTGTAGACTTAACTATTTGAAACAAATACATAACAAAGTATCTAACTAGAAGTCTTTGTGTGAAAAATCTAGTGCATGCACTGTAACTTCATTTGTGTAAACAAATCACATAGCAGTATTCTCTATATTAAAGGTATGCAAATACTTATTTCTAATTTTGAGTGAAGACAAATACAGAAACCATATTAGACCTGAAGTTTCATGTTTTATTTAAACTCCAAGGCAGAGAATTTTAATTCCAAGTTTCACATAATAATTTGTTGTCATGGACAAATTATGAACCCTGCCATAGGAGTTCATCATATAACTACTTTTACTGTCACTATACCATATGACCACATTAAAATAATGAGGTTTGAACATTCATATCTTCAATTAGAGCTTTGTGGCTTCAAGCACTTAAAGAACAAATGCTGCCATTAACCTAGACCTTACCCCTCAAACATGCACCAAATATATTAACAATGTTACTGAATCATGAGGTCATTGTGAAAATGTCAGTCTCAGTGAATTCCATCACAAAGCAAAATCTTGAGGATTTTAATAGGATATTATTTAAGGTACAAAATTAAAATCCTTCATTAAGTTATCTCAACAGCTCATTTTAATTTATCAGGCTCAAAAATATTTTAAAGGTTAGTTTAGGTTAATTACATTTCACATCCTTTTATGACAGATCTGAAACCCTGCACATCTTTCAATCCTCTATTATAAACATTTCCCCCTTGCAATAACTTAAAGTTCACATTGACACACATTTTTGCATACTCACACTATAGTCTCAACATGACAGCATTTTATATTCGTGATGTACACAGAATCTTTTTTTTTTTTTTTTTTTAATGGAAACTTGGTCACTGTAATAAATAACAAAAGCAAGTTGTTCCACACTATTTACTAATAAAACAGCTTAGGTAAGCTGGTTTGTTTTGAACACATAAGGCACCCTTTTCAGCAAATTTTGCACTATACATACTTAGTTGGCCACAACTGCTTTCAGTGAAAAAAATTCTGATCAATCCGAAATGCCACAATACAAGAATTCTCCTCATCTATTCCTATAATAAACAAAGCTTTGAAAAGACAGCCTGGCCATTATTTATCCTGGTCTCTGTTCACAAAGGGAAGAACTACAGATATTGACTCTAAATCAAGCTTGCTAGTGTAACGGTGTGAATACTGACTTTATACCTCATGTTCTCACAGCACAAGGACTCTGCAGTTCCCACCAGGGAAGAGTTTAAAACTCGTAATTCCTGCAGAAATGGTCAGGTTAGCAATAACAACATAGCAAAGCCAGGTAAGAGATCAAGGTATTCCCTGGCTTTTGAACAATTGACTTTAAATATCGTTAACACAATCAGAAATAAGAGAATGACACAGGCACAATATATACAGCGACTGCAGGAATAAGTTATTTCATAGTACCATCCGTTTGAGCTTCAAACATTTTCCAAGCATTAATCAACTGAGCTTTACAGAAAGTCTGTGAGGTATGCTTTACTCCCAGTTCTACTGGTGACCAAATGACTTAACCTTTCTGTATCTTAGTTTATCAAAGCTCAGATATCAGGATTGTTGCATAAGTCTCAGGCTTTAGTAGTGTGTTTCACTTACAAGGCTACACTTAGCTCTGCCAAGAGATTTCACCTCTCCCCCTCTAGTAATCTCAAGGTAATAAGGACTTTAGATTAACTCTTAGGAAAGATTCTGAGCTGCAGCTGTTCAGAGGGGAAGCATATAAACCACTGTATTCCCGTTTTCCTCCAAGTGGTAAAATAAGCAATCACTGTGTCTCTGGAGCTGAAACTGTTTGGATGGCTGGAAAGACACATTGCATAGCTTGGATAAACCAAAATGATACAGTATAGGAAAACATACCAAACAAAAAATGGCAGCCAAACATGGAGGATTATGCTACTAATTTCTAGAGCATCTCCAAAGCTTTTGCTTAGTCGAAGTTATGGGGGATTTTTATAGACGTCCTAAAGCTCAAAACAGTTTGCATTACTGGGACAAAGTAGTTTAAACTTAGGTGAACAAACTATTTCATGTTTAAAGACTGATCCTCCTATTATCACATCCTAGGAAACAGTTACCAGAAGTGTTACCAGACACAGAAGGCAGCCATATTAAAATACTAAATGCAGACATCTCACATTACCTTTCTATGGAAATACCTGCCAAAAATCACCAAAATAAAACAGACAGCTTTTGAATATTTTAAATTGAAAACCAGAATTTTTATTGTCTACATCAGTATGTTTTTATATAGAGGTCAGTAAGAACCACAGAACAACACTCTTATGGAACAAAGCCTCACTCAGTGACAATGTGTGTTCAAGACAGTCTGAATAATTCTTTATATTTTATCTTAAGTTCCCCACAGCTCCTCAAGCAAAAAAGCTAATTTTCCATGCACACTACAGCAGTTTCTCACTTTACACCTACAATAATGCTGCTGTCAGGAACAGAACTGACTGCATGTGCCAAAAATCAATTCAACATATTCACAGACAAAAAAATAACATGCAGTATCTGAAGATAATGAGAACTGCAATCATTCAAACTGACAGTCTAGTGCCTAACAATTATCACAAGGCAAGTTTTATGAATTTATATTTCCTACAATGACAAGCCTCAAGTTACACAGAGGGGTGTTCAAATTTTCTTTCAAATATGAAAATCTCCTTTGAGCCAATGAGGCCACTCCAAAACTGAATTCACTTAACTGAAGTGAGTAAAAAGATGCTGACTGTGTTTAAGTAATATGCTGAAGTTTCTTCAGAGCAAGATGCTGACTGTGTTTAAGTAATATGCACTATATATTAAATACAACTTTAGTACAGAATTTATCACAATTATTTGCTGTTCTTTACACAGATACACATGAATTATTCAGAATGAAGTTTACTAGTGAAAAACCTATCAGGACTATCAGTTTTGAATGCCACTGTGAAGCATGTGTCCTGAATCTATCAAGAAAACACACAGAATTACAGCATATGCACTTTAGTTTTCCTACCAGAGATACCTTAAAGCTGTGACAAAGGTAAGTCTCTGCAAGCACTCTAAACACTGCCCAATGCTCAGAAGTTTGCTCAGAATACTAAATACGTTCAAAGAAGCTCTTCTGCAGTTTGCTTACAATATCATTTACTTCTTTGCAAAGGCCTTATTCTCCACTGTTCCACATTATCAGAACGAAATTCTTTCTTCTTACTTTCAAGTTTTATCGTTCAGCTCACGCCAATACGTTCAACCTTCTGACTAGAACTTGCTCCCTACCTCTTGCTCAAACCCAGTCCCTTCAAACAAATGCAAGCTTGGACACTGCTTTAGTTCTTCAAGCAACACTCATCTTCTATCTATCGCCTTATAGCCACATCTTCCRAAATTGATAACGTACCCAAATTCTCAAAGATTTACCCATAGACTTTGCAGCATAAGTAAATGCAAATTTTTAATTAGTATGCATAAACTTAGACTTCACATGGTCTAATTTGGAAATCCACTTACTTCCCATCTCAGGCTATTACATTTAAAACTGCTATTTTAAAATGCAATTTCCATGCCTTCATACAGTAATAAAATCCATTCATTCATACAACCATAGTTTCTGCTATCTTCTGCTTTTCTAACAATATAAAAATATGAAATTCTACTTGTACAGTCAAGTATTGAAAGTTCTCTACTCCCTAAAACAATTTATGGTCTTCATCAGCTATAACTTTAATGATTATTCTTAGACAAAAATATTTTCAGCTGTATTAGCAACACCTAAATAGTCAACACGTTACCACCTAAAATACAAACTGAAAGTAAGGTTAGCTATGACAAAACATTTTGGGAAAAGAGCAGCTGCATGGTTCAGGACACACAAATGTAAATGAAGTTTTCCCATCAGATTCAAATGTCTGCTTCTATAATAAGTACCCAGTCAATCAGCAGGAGGTAGCTCTATGCACAACTGGCATTAATGATTTGTCCCCCAACTAGTATTGTATTTTTTAATAAAAAGACAGAGATTACATCTAATTCTTTTGTGAGGAGGCAGAAGTCTAAGCTCTATGTACTCACCTCTCCGCCAGCATATATATTGAGCAGAATGGTGGAGAGCGCGGTGGAAGATCAGCTATTGTGCTTTGCAAACTAGTATTTAATTTGCTAGTCAGATACCTACTAGTCACTACAAACCTTATTCCTTCCAAGACCTCATCACTGTGAGATTAACAACCACTACCCAGATGCCTGCATAAAGTGGAGATCCTAAATAATAAACAGTAAATACATTAAAGCACTAGGGACTAATTAAGAGACCCAGAGATAGAATTTTCTTTTATAACTAGGAGGGGTTTTGAAGCAGAGTATGAAGAAGCTTGAATTTCTAGTTCCACTGCACTTCATCAGGCCTTTTGAATTATTAATTTCTGTACTGAATTAGCAATCAACACAGAATTAAGGTCTCCTTTAGCTATAGTCTACAGGAAAACACCTCTAGCTCTTCTTTAGGTTGGTCCTGTAGCAATGGTATCATTTTGTGTTGAAAACGCAATTCACTATACTGAGACCTCCAGTACTCCAGCACCACCTAGCAGGCCATAGACCAAAACACAATTAGGCAATACAGCTTCTGACCCAAAAACTACAAACAACAATGATTTATATAGTTAGCTCTAAATAATAATTT
>JAYKAV010000300.1:476411-508077 GCA_035582835.1 Phoebastria nigripes | reverse complement strand
AAAAAAAAAAAAAAAAAAAAAAAAAAAAAAAAAGGCCAGGTTGTTAGCAAGTGGTTACTGTGGAACACGATCCCAGAAATAACATGCCTGTGCTGTAAAATCACGAACAGTTACCAGGACCTCTAAAAACGTTTTACAAAACCTCACCCGGATCTCGAGTGGGAGCGCTCCTGTCCGCGGCACCGGCCGCCAGCAGGCGGCAGACCAGCACCGCGAACGCCTCGGCCGGACCGACCCCCGCAGCGGGCTTCAGCTTTCACAGGAACTTAAAAGGAAGTACCTAAGTTGTCTCACCCACAAACGCAAACCTGTAGCCAACTAGCCACTCTTCCTGGTAGGCAAGAATGATACAGATTTGAAGTACAGGAACAGGAGAAAGAGCAACCTGCGCAGGGGAAATACACTATGACAGGAAGTATATATATTAGGTGCAAATGATTCTATTCCTAATATATCTAAAACTAAGTAAAAACGCAAAGGAGTAAAAATTTCAAAAATCAACAGTAAATATTCTCTCCTACATCTAAAAAGCGTACCCCAATTGGACATCAAAGATAACATGCCACAGTGTGAAGTCTGTCTCAGTTACCAGGTTTTCAATACACACTTCCCTTGCAGAGCCAAGGATCCAGCACCACAAGGACGACCATTTTCCCCGTTCCACTCGGTATTGCCTCATCTGCACAGCTTTGCAGAACTAAACGTTCGGAATAAATCAGGCTGAACGGGCAGCATCACTGGCTCAGTGTTATTCAACACAGGAAGTTCTTCAGCTTGTTAGTAATTTCAAGTCTTCACATTTGAGCCTTTCTACCCTCCAGATCATTATACAAAATCTGAGAGGCTTATTTTTTTTTAACCACTTCTTCTAGAACAAGACCAGGGAAAGGTGAACTATCTGGCACTCTACAACAGCAAAGAATACACAATTGTCTCATTTTGTTTTAACCTTACAAAGTAAATGTAAAATCATAAGTCATTTGAAATTATTCTCTGAAGAGGAGACTGACCCTACAAAGAAATCTCGCAAGTCTGGCATCAGAGGATTAACAGAGCACCAACTGCTTAGTCTGCAGTCTTCATCTCTGAAGATGAAGAAATGGCTCTGACCACGTACCATGTGGTAAAGAATATAAGGAAGAAAGTTTGCACTAAAGAAAGAACTGCAACCACCCGGCCAGAATCCTCAACCTCATTTCCAAAAATGATGTTCAGTTTTTCAGTTCAAGGAATACAGCAAGTTTCAGTTCAGCACAGGGAGCACTTTAGAAAACTGAAGTTTGTAAGTATTAAAAAAAAAAAAAAAAAAAAAAAGTTCAAAATCTCTTTCACACAAGTATCTAATTTTCCCTTGACAGGCTTCTTCAAATGTTTTCCCATCACCACAGTTGGCAGAAGGAACATGCATGGTTTCTTATTCTTGGAACATCTCAAACTTTTCCGGGCATTAGATAGTGAGCAATGCATGTAAAATGTAGTCCTAATTAATGGGTAGCACACTGTCAGATGTTTCTTTCACAAAACGCTGGAGACAGTGCTTGAGATGCTCTCCATGGGGGGTCAGGGGGTGGGACACACACACAAAAAACCCCACATCTCTCTCCACAAATGCAAACACATACTCAGCATTAGTGTAGTGCTCCAGTTGAGCAACCTGTCCTTAACAACAAACGTGAGGGGAAAATCATCCCTTGCCCACCCATAAATGCTCCAGTCCTGGAATATTAACACCTTACGGCATTGCTTCTGGCAACCAGTTTCATTCACATTGAGTTTTGTCAAAATAAATATTTGCAAGAAAGATACTCCCAATCTACCTCCTCTATAACAATCACAACCTTCTCTTCACAAGCTTTTTCCTTTCTAAAATTAACAAGCCCTGATGCTCTTCATGCCTTTCTTCATAAGAGAATGCATCCATATGCCTGATCATTCACATCAGCTGCCTTCAAAACACAGTCCAAGTTCTAACTCTTTTTACAACAGGGTGCCTGCAGGTCGAGATTTCAGATAAAYAAACCCCCAAACTAAGTCATATGAGATTTTCCACATTATTATCCTTCTGTTCCTTATATACACGCTTTATACACACTCCCTGCACCCCCAGTTTTTACTATATTTGGGTCTTGAGAGCAGAAAACACCACTGAGATGCCCACAATGATGCTTTATGTCTTTTTTTCTCTCCGATTACTTCCTTGGCTATCTTAGGGATTTAAAAGTCTTAAAAAGGACGCTCCCCACCAGAATTCAATCTACTAGGATCACAGCCATCTGCCTTAAGAGTAGATGACTGAAGGTCATCCTCTGAAATCCTCACATATATTTAGAAGGCACACAGATCAGATCAACATCTATCATTCCACAATGACAGCACTCAGCATTCAGTTTGCCCTGGCTTCTTTCTCAAGTCAAGGATCTAGTGGCAACTGCTATACAGACACATTAATCCAGACTATCACACATGTACAAGCTGAAAGATTCTGTCTAACAATAAATTGTGCTTATGTAGTTTAGCATGTTAGAATTTGATGTATTTCCAGCTCTTGAGCTGTTGCTGATAAGTTGCCTAGCTATCATTTTCAGAAGCTGCTAACTAATTTCTATACTTTGCTATTGTTAATTTATCTTTTTGCTTTGCAAATACTTTCAGAGTTGAAAAGAATGCAATTTAAGCACAGCAAACAATCTGTAGGATTAGTAGTGGTTAGAAAGTAAAAAAACACATTACTGAATGCCAGCAAAGCAATTTAGCAAAGGAAAATCCACGGGTACCTACAGTGCCAAAAAGAGGGAGCAGAAACAATGCACATAGCTTTGAATATTCTGGCTTTCCCGTACCACACTCCCACTTCTCTCTAGCTATCTGTCTGCTGTATTATAACAAATAAAAGAATTAAATGCTCTAGCAATCAAGACTGGCATATTAAAATGACACTCTGCATTACTGAACCTACTCATCTCTTAATAGAGCTATTCTTCAAAGGAGATTAATTATACTGGCAAGAGACCTTTTGCTATTCTAATTTGTGAAACATATTTCAATACCACAAGCATATTAAAACAGCTGCAAACATGTAACTAGCTCCAAGATCCCAGGACTCACTGCATTTAATTAGGTGTTCATCTTGTGACCAACTCTTTAGTCATTGCTTTAGAAGCCCACTTCATATAAAAATTCTTAATTCCTAGGCTTAATTAACTGCAACTGTAATTAACATACAGCCCTCCATAAAGTATACAGAGATAGGAAAGTGACCATATACTTCAGTACCTAACACCGTCACAGAGGGACAAATACTGGATTTATAGCTGAATTTCTCTGCTTTAATTAGAAAGCAGAGAATTTTAAATTATTTTAAAATAAGTTACTGGCATTGCATTTCATATCAGAACATTTGATAGACAACACAAACTGCCATGACAAACTGAAAATACATATTAGTAACATGCAGAATTGCAACACACAAACACATCTGCAGCTCACTGAATTGTACACAGCTGTTAAGCAATGAACTAGTATTCCAAATTAAATATCTGAGAACTAATGCTTTGTTTTAAAGTACAGTTATTTTCATTCACTTAAGCTATGAAGCTGCAAGGCATTTGCCTGCCTCTAGAGAACAGGCCTGTATTTTAACATATTACTTTTTTTAATCCCCATCAGATAAATACTTAGATGCCGACTTCACGTGAGCATTTTCCCTTTCTGTTAATATAGTCAAATTGTAACCACTGCTAAGAATAGAAATTTAAGGCAAACACTGAACAGGCACCAAACTAAGACACAATACAATTAAATCAAATCAGAAGAATTTCAATATAGCAGCACGCCTGAAAATCCTAAGACTACAGATAGTTCATTGTGAAATCAAAATTAGCAGTAACACAAATGCACGGCTTTTTGAACTTTAAAGGTTTAAGTTTCTTTTCATAGCCTGGTGGTGCCAAACTGCCTAGGATCCCCCAAAAATTCTAAGGGCTAACAATCTAAGGGCTATACCGAAGGGACACCCTTTTACTTAAAGGATCATTGCTTCTAAACAGTCTTACAATGTAATATAAATTTACCCAGTTACTTGCAGCTCTCTAAGGTAGTGCACACCAAAATTTCCTCATTTGAGTAAAACTTGTTATACAGGCAACTCTACGGAGGTTCAGCAAAAAAAGCTTCTAGCTTTGCTTTTAGTCTACTATTCAGCAACAATTTCTGTTGCATATATGACTGCTCACAAATAACTGTCTTTTCCTACTCTTATCTTTTTCTTCTCCTTGCACTTCAGTGATTTTAGATATTTAGAGGTAATAAGGAACATCTACAAACAAAACTATGTTCCTTTTGGTTTGCAATTCAGTCTTGACTATAGCCATTTCAGTTCCCCCCCTGTCGTGGTTTAACCCCAGCCAGAATACTCTCTTCTTAGAAAATGCTAATTTAACAGATGCAACATTCTTCAAAAATATGTTCACTTTACCAAAAGCTTTTGACAGAAACCACGCAGAAGAGCAGATGTCAGCTCCAGCTCTTCAATTCCTTGGACAGTTATCCTTTCAGCTTCATCCCCCTAGCTATTCTCTAGGGAAACAGGCAGAGGTAGCTACTCAGAAAGCTGTTTCCCAATTAAACTTGTTTTAAATGGTCAGGTTCCCATGCTCACATGTCCCTAGACTTCCAGTGATATTTTCTTTCAGGTATCAGGCAGCTTAAGTAGCATTGGGAAGGAGCGTCCCCAAAAAGAAATTATTCTTCACACACACATTTTTTTCCTGCTTTTTGTCAAAAAGCAGGATGAACATATTCTCCTCCTAATTCACCCTCTACTCTAAAAAGGGCCCACAGGAACAAAACGCTGCATTCACTGAGCAGGAGCAGGGAAGTAAGGTAAAAACTAAAACACAAGATCACACCACTTTTTATTTATAGCACAAAACCATCATGAGTATTCCCAGACTCACTCACCAAACCAGCAGTAAGTGAAGGAGCAGATTGTCCTAGAGACTGATTTCTCATGCGGACCAGGTTTGAGGTATCTCCAGGTGGCTGCCATATCGTCTGTCCCACTCCACTGTGGACACTATTTGATAAGGGAAGTAGCTGTTTTCCTTTAAAAACAAAACCAAAATACTATCAGCTTGTTTTTAAACAAGTTTGCAAGTTCAAAATACAATGCTGAAAACAAATATTGCATGTGGAGAAAAGCGTTTAATAAAAAAAGCAATTTAAAGGTTTTGGTAGGTTAGAACTTGTAAGAGCACACTACCTGTGAATTCATTATGTTTGATAACTATTTCCAAAAAATCTAGTTTACATTATGAGGTAATGGGTAAATCCAAAACCCTGCAGAAACAGAGTTCTATCACTTTATACCTTTCTATACTTCACACAGCTTAAAAAGGAAACAATATTTGCTGCCAATTAAACAATTTATTGCCCTATAGAGAGGCAATGTTAATGTTGCAAATCTCTTAAGTATAATTTTAAAAAATCTTATGAAAATGTATTCATAATTGTAAAATATTACCTCTTCTAAATAGCTTAGCCATCTAGACATCCCCACTTTCTCTTACCATTGGAACATTTCAGCAGTAGATTTCATGCAGCTGTGATCAGAATATAGTGTATGTTTAAACATTGTTTTGCTTTGAACCATGGATGGTATTTTCTTTCTAAAAAAATTTCACTCTTCAGCAATATCATATTATCTTAAAAGCAAAACATTCTGTAGCTTTCCCAAGTCTCCCTTGTATCTGATTGATTAGTGTACACGCTAATATCCCATGCTATATACACAAACAGTGAGAAGAGCAGTTCCTATCTCAACAAGTTCACACCATTGTACTTTACTGCAGGAAATACAGTAATCATTTAAAAGGATCTGCTCAATACATTTTTTTTTTTACTCAACATAACACTCCTTTTTGAAAAATGTCAAGCAGTAAATTTCCACAATGAGAAAGAACCAAAGTCAAAGTAGGTCATATTTTGACTCCATCAAGCTTGACAGTTTCCTTTTATATACAATGTCATTCACAAAAAAAAAAAAAGAAAGATAGTCTTGTGGTTAAAAACACATAAGTGAAAAAGTCTGTAAATCTGGGTTCCATTATTAGCTTCCAGATGACTTCCTCTGTAACTTTGGTCAGTCAACCTCTGTACTTCAGTTTCACCATCTGCAAAATGGGAGTGAATAATACCTCTTTTCCTTAAAATTAGGACTGTGAGACTAAATTACACACACACCCTTCCAGGCATGGTGACAATAGTTGCATTCAACAGATTACTACATGCTCAGATACTACAACAGGAATCACAGGGGACTAAGACATTTGTTGCAATAAGGAGCAGGAAGAAGTCAACACCTTTAATCACATATACTGTAGAAAAATACTTTTTTCTCAGAGGCAGCAAGCTATTTTACCAATTCAACTTCACCTTAGAATTAGATGTAAAATATTACATTCATTACATAAAAGTGGCTACAATATTTGGAAGACTGTCACATAATGTGATTAGCCATGATGCTGGCAGGGCAGGGAGTGGTGTCTTTTTTTGGGTTTGTTTTGTTTGTTTGTTTGTTTGTTTGTTTGTTTTTTAAACTTGTTTATGTTAATTTTCTGTGAAAGTTACGAGCAATGGGCCAAGTACACATTAATAGAATGAGTCAAAGTGTATGAGAGATGAGAAGGCTCAACTTTGGCTAGCAAACAGAGACACAGCATATAAGTATCTTTTTCCCAGTCCCACTCAAGCTGCTTGCAGCTGTGGACATGATTTTCATGGTTTGCTCATTTTCAGTATTATGTGTAAATACAATGACCCCTCTTGTCTGCAGAGATCTAAAACTACAGAAACGTACATTGCTGTATTTATGTCAGTAAAGCACTAACAAAGATATCCTGTAATAGCAATTCAAATCATATAATTATCTAACAGTTCAAAATGCCGGTGCTTGAGAGCAAGAATAACATTATTTAAATCTCCATAAGATATAGTTATCAACATCTCCTTTTAGTTCCACAAAATCTGAATCCAGGAAGACAGAATTCCATCAAGAGTCAAATCTAAGCCAACCAGTTTGCATGCACAATCATCTATACTCTTTAAACTTATTTGCTTCTGTGGCAAAAGTAAGGTGGAATTATTTTCGGGATGGAGCTTGAAGCTAAAGCCTTTCCTTTCCATGCCTCAAGTCCTACATAAATTCCAAACACCCACATTTAAAATACATATCTAAACATCTACATTTTCTTTATCATTTGGGTCAAACTGATCTTGTTGGGGCTCTTTTCCCCTTCCTGAATCAGGCTATAGTAGATTGAAAAGTCATTAAGATGAATCAACAAGTTCTGGAGAACACTATCATTTCAGAACAGAAAATTTACAAGAATTATCTCCAAACAGAAAAATTATTTTTAAAAAAGAAGCAGAATTTCTCCAGTTTTCCTGCTTCCTCCTATCTACTTTTCTTTGTTTACTTTCTACTCAAGTGAAAAAAACAAACAAACAAACAAAAACAAAAAAAACACCACAACAAACTACCGTACTATCTTTGGCCATTGTAATCAGCCAACAGCTCTGTAGTTAATAAACTTCTGTTCTCCTCTAGTGATTAACCTACCTTAGAGAACAAACTTACATGAGTGCAAAACATTATGACTGTTTCCATTTTTCAGAAACAAGCCACTTATTACAAATAAAACATTAAGACAAGGCCAAGCCAAAATAAAACATGCATACTTTACTACTTATTTAATTCTATTACACCTAGCACCTCAAACATTAAAATATTCATCTTCCCCTGATAAAAGACGGAGGGACCAGGACTGGATGTCTTTTCACAATCATGTAAGTCAAGCCCATGCTGCTGCCAAAATGGGTGGTTTCACCCTCTTCCTCTTCCCCTCCCACCTGAGAGTTTCCAACCCTTCTTGTTCTTGTACTAACATGCAAATAGGCAAACAGTCAGCCTAATTAGGGAGGAAATGGGCTGCAAGTTAACCCTACTGCACAACAGTGGTATTCAGGCAGATCAGCTGTTTCATTCTAGACTGATCATGCAGCTCTATATGTTCTAATGCCAGCATCACAGACTTTGATGCCAGCTTTAAACAATTGTGAAACCATCCCCTAGCCCACATACAAAGTCTTTGAAAAAGAAAACTACTGGGCTTGGTCCTCCATTTTTTTGGCTAATTACCAGACTATGCTCACTCCATGGTTCTACAGTTGACAAACTAAATTCTCTGACAGGGCTGAAGATTGTCTTCACAAGAAAAAAACCCAAATTTTATACAAACTGAAAAAACATCTAGTTAGTAAGCAAGATTTTACTTTGAGTCAAAGTAAATGCCTACAGTGCTTTTGAAGCCAAAAAGAAACTAAATAATAATTTGAACCTGATATAAAAAAGTCAGCTTCCTAGTAAGAAACAATATGGCAAAATAGGCAAGCTTACTGTCAGTGCTGACCTTAAAAGTAAAAGAGATAAGAATGTATCACTGTGTTGCCTAAAGTTTCACCGCTCCCTACTTTTAATTTTGCACATTAAGTCTTAGCTTCTAACTTTTCACTCTGAGCAATATACAGAATTTCACTCCAAATCCAGTCTCTCTTTTTCCACTCTTTTCTACTAATATTTCTTTTTGCATCTTTCTCTTACATAAAATTTTGTATGCCCTCCCAGCAAGAAGTCACCTCTAGTTTTAAAGAAACAACTTACCAGTATCTTTTATTACAACCGTTATGCCAACAAGTAATACTGCATCTTTAATACTGATGAATTGTCATATGGTCTTTACCTGGCATAACCTTACCATGGCATACCTGACAAAGAACTTGCCAAACTACCTCTTCGTAGCTTGCAGTCATCTTGACTTAGCTGACGATGGAGCTTAGTTTTCCCAGCAGATGAAAAGATGTCAGGATTGCTGAGCTTCCTGCAACGTAACGGAGTGGACTCTGTTATCATCTCCTGTAGAAAGAAAAACAAGCAGAAGTTTGTTAATGACAGATAAGTATCTCTTTTCTGAAACATACAATCTCCAATGCATAAATGAGACT
Organism: Phoebastria nigripes; assembly: GCA_035582835.1. Classification (NCBI taxonomy): domain Eukaryota; kingdom Metazoa; phylum Chordata; class Aves; order Procellariiformes; family Diomedeidae; genus Phoebastria; species Phoebastria nigripes. Next base: position 499,017 of record JAYKAV010000300.1, on the reverse strand, counting down.
GTTCAAAAAAAAAAAAAAGCAACAAACACCACACACACACAAAAAAACCACACTTAAAATTGTAAATCTCTCTCTCTAGTGCCACATATCTGCGCAGAAAGCACATCACAAGATCCCAGTCAAATATGGTCCTTGAACACTATTGCTGTAAGAAGTATCACTAATAATAGTCAGAAAAAGGCAATTATGCTACAGCAGTTATTTGCTCTTACAATATGTAAGAAAAGAGGCTACTGAAAAAACAGGCTCAGCTTTGATTCAAGCTATTTCCTGCTAAAGCAAAGAGTATTTTCTCCAAATTTCTTGAATATTTATTCCATCCAATCTATGAGTAATATAACTATAAAGAAACTGTTGCAATGTCTAATTGCAACCCAAAACTCCTATTACAAGTTACAGCTCTACTACAAGACCATATGTATCACTAAATAATAATTAGGATAAAGATCATCCTTTGTGTAATGTCTTTGTTATTACTATAAACAAAATTAGACATGTATTTGTCAGAAGCACTCCTACACATGTAAATTCCTTTCACACCATACAGCAAACTTTCAATCAAAATAGCAGTAGGTAGAACAGCGGCAAGCACAACCACAGTGCTTTCTTCATGCATTTAATTGTTCTGGAGGTGTCAAACTCTCATTTGACACCCAAAGAAGAATTACAAGCACAGCTATCATACATGGATTTGAAGATAATGTGACACTTTCCATCATAGCCTATGAACTTGGTCAAGTTCTCCCTTCTCTGCAGTAGTGCAACATGTTCCACATGTCTTAATGGATTGCTCCATTTTATTTCAAATGCCTCTCATTAGCTATACAGCACTTCAAGCCATGCTTATCCTCATAAAACCTCATCTGAGGCAGAAAATAAACTGAAAGGAACACTTTCCCTGCATGATACATCACYACATGATTTAACGTAGTTTTAAATCATGTTTAAATCAAAAATTAATCTACCGGTAGTGGGTTTTAATTAAAAGTTGCAGATTCCAGTCAAAATCTATTTCTGAAGTCATTAATTCAAATCTATTCAGTCTACAGTGTTATGCCTCAAACTGTCAAATCCAGACCAGGACCACACACACAAAACTTCAAGAAATTTTTTTTTTTTTTTTTTTTTTTTTTTGGGGGGGGGGGGGGGGGGAAGGAAGGAATGACATGAATAAAGTGGTTTTACATGAGAAAAACCTGAATTTGGATTTGAAATAGAATCCTCACTTAGCTCTGAGTCACTCATTCTCAACCTTTCTTAGACCCCATCTCCTTTTAATCATGAAATCTTCTGGCACCTCATAATAGTAAATAACTTTGTTATTTGTTTSAGGGACAGGAATGCTTTGCTCTGCATCTGCTTCGGTGGTGCACCTTTCACAGCTTGAGAGGTACTGCTCTGATACAATTTCTTCCTCTGGTTACGGTTAGACATTCAGTCGCCGCACTGTCTAAACCAGATCAAGAGAGAGACCTGGGTAACTTAAAGTAGGTCAGTTCACTTACCCACTTCATCACACAGCTGCAAACAGTTGTGTTGGCGCAAGAGTGGGGAGAGGCACAAAAACAAGTGACCTGGGGTAGAGAAAACTGCTTGAGCTGAAAACTGCTTTAATCTTAAGGTTCCTCGTACACATCTTGGAGTAGAGAACCTCACATTTTCATTTGCCTCTGACCTTTTCCACACAGGTACTGAAGACCTTCATTTCCAGCAGCCTATACTTCTGTTTTTCTGTCATTTGGAGAGCTGAAAAGACATCTACCACACTTTGTTTGTACTTAGGAGTAAGCTAAGTAATTTTAAATTGCAACATTAGCAGTCCCCCAGCATGCCTCTGAAAGCTGCAGAGGCCAAGGGCGGAAAGTCTTTGCTGTTTCTATTTGGGATGGCAGAAAGTGGTTACATGCGTATACGTGTCTAAGTAGACATACAGAAATATACAGACACGCTTTTAATATGGCCTGTCCTAAATGCCTGTAACATCTAAAATCTGTCTTATGTTTCCCAACTATGACAGTCAGAAATTACCATACCCCAAAAAACATGGGCACTCCAGGTTATGAGCAAATTAATTAAAAATCTCATCCAGCCTACCCTCTCACACTCCTTATGTTTCAATTCCAACAAGTGTTCCCAGCATCCTTCAATATCTAGCTACTTCCCTGAAACTAGCCATAACTCTGTTGAAAGGCCCTATGCACAAGATGCTACTGGTCATCCCCGCAGTCCATGTACTGCCTGCTTACATAAATCCCTAGAAAAGCCAGCTTTTTTGCCACTCTCACCCTGCACAGGCCGCTGCCATGATTGTCTTGCCTTCACCAGTGCGTTTACGTTCCTTTAGGAAGGGCAAGCAGAGTCCTGCTTGTCAGGCTGATGCAGCAACTGTAGTTGCTCTTCCACCATGTTCTGCTGAGTTGGGGCAGGGGGAAGAAGAGGGCAGACAGAAGATACACAGAAGCTAGTGCCAGTAGAAACAGTACCTTGCCCACCTGGCTGCTGCCCATCACTCCTCAAAGACATCTGCACCCAAGATAGAAACAGAATACACCCCTTACTTAAACTGTGGCTTTGGGGCACCCCCTTTACATCCTGTTCCTCCCACCCAGCACAAATGCCAGAAAAGAGAATTTGGGGAAGGGGACACAGGAAAGAGCATCAGGGAACAGGGGTAAGGCTACATGGAATTTCCTCGGCTGCTTCTTTGCTGCTACTTCACTTTCACAAACATCTCACACGTCTTGATGATGGTTTAGTGTGATGTCCTTAGCTTGAAAGGTACACCTTACCTCACTAACAAATGTCCAATAAATCTAGTAACGTTACTCCAAGTCAACAATTAATTTAACATCCAAATCAACATAAGGAACAAAAATCAGCACATGCTAAAAATAGGACTTTCTCTTCGTTTGAGAGAGAAAAACAAGGTATTCTTTTGCCTGCAAAGAATTTCAGCAGAACAGTAMTGTACAAAAACAATTTTGAGATTATTGTATTAATAAGAATACCCATCAGCAGTTAAAATTAAAATTTCAAGATTAACATGAAGAAAAGTGTTCTTTTCTGGGAACTCGGGACTTCTTTGTTTGTTCAAGGTTTTGGGGTTGTTTGTTGGTGGTTTTGGGGGTTTTATTTGTTTTGTTGGTTTGTTTTTTTCCCCTCAGGTGCACATTCACCTCTCCTCCAACACACACACACATAATGTCTCACCCATCTTTCTCAGTGAACTGCAACTAAAAAAAACCACATTCATTCATTCGGGGCACCAAAGCAGGGAAAGGCAGTAAAGTCAGAAACAAAAGTACTCTAAGTCATGTTACAAGCAATTTCTGTATTTTACATCTCTTTTTTTCCACCCAATATATAGACATTTGCATACCCCTACCAACCATAGAATGTGCCCACTTCCCCTCTATGCAGAGTCTCTTAACAGTAAAAATACTTACAAATTCTTAGTATTTCTTCTTCAGTTAGAGTACACAAGCTTTTTAGATCTGATAATATCTAAATCAAGAGTACCCCAACTGAAGGAGCACATGGAGCACCAACACTGAAGGGCACACCTACTTCTACCACAATATCCACTCAGGTATGACATCCTGCCTACACACACCTTTCAGGTCAACCCAGTGGTACATGCTACTTCTCAAAACGTCATTCCATATGCATTTCTTCAACAGCCATCCCAGCTTAAGCAAATCCTCCCCACCAGGATTTGTACCACAAAGATGTGAAAGGAACAGTGGAAAGGTAACAGCTTCCCACACTCACCAAAGAATCTAGCCTGTCTTCTACAGGAGATAGGCTTAGTCCATATTACATATGGAAAATTCTTCATAAGCCCTTTTTTTGTTAAGCACATTAAACACTTGGGCAATATTTGGAAGGCTACATAGCTGTTGAATGTTTTGAAGAAAGGGACCCCAATCATACTCTGCAGGTTTATATACCATTAAACTCACTTTTCAAATATTAAAAAAAAAAAATCCAGTGCACTGTTCTGAGGCAGCCTATTATGTTTTAAAAAATGCTAAGTACAACATGGCCAGTTTAAAATTTCATTTTCTAAGAGCTATGCCTATATTGTGGCAGCAAAACAATGAAGAGGGAAAGTTTTAACTTGACAACAATAGAGTTGTCTTTCACAAGACTGTAATTTATTTCACTCATCCATCAAAACCCAGCTTTAATATTGCAGTTCATAGACGAACTACATGGAAATAGCAGTGGTTTATGTTACCACTCTTAAACAAGGAAGAAAAAAACCCCACAGGAAGAGATCTTTCCTTGCCCTTGCCCCAAAGAAAGATGYAATACATACAAAGGACAGAAAAATCTTACACAATATTCCAAATCAATGGATAAAGAAACTCTCTGCAGTGATAGAGCAAAATTTTGCTTACATGCTTTCAAATTACTAAATTAGACTACCAGAGCAAATGGTTGAAGAATAGATTATGCAGCACAGACTGCTGTAATTTTAAGGACTCCACTTCGGAAAAGAAAAAATTATTGCAGCTTTAGAAATGAAAGCATTAGTAAGCACATAACACAAACACTTTGCTCACACAGTGTGAAAAGGACTATGAGCCTCTCTCCTTTAATTTCTTCTCAAAGGTGATAGAAAAAAAAACTTCTTAATTTATTTTGGCCTTGTGTCTTTTGCCACAAGCTAAAAATCGGGCTCAAACAGCCAGCTGAATCCTGCAAAGCTTAGGGCTGACAATAAAAGYGTCACACAAACAATCTTGATTTGCTAGGCAAAGATTATTCCTATCAGTTCCATCAAAGGTATACAAAAGTTTGCTCACATAACTTGAAACAGTAGGATATGAAGAATAGCAAAGGCTTTTCTTGAATAATGAGAGGCTCTGCATTTTTCAGCTCCATCACTTACCACACTTGCACAGAAAAACAGTTAAAATAGTTGTGGCACTGGAAATACATACAAGTCTGTTTCTCTTGCCTGAAATCTCACATAGGGGTTATTACACTCAGCAAGATGGAGAACCAGTCAGATTGCAACAATAGCTGCAGACAAAAGACAAGAAACCAAATGTGCTTCCTGATGTGTAAGATTACACTAATATCCCACATTAAAATCCTGATCTGGTAATTTCAGAATACAGCTACAAGGAACATTCTCAGTCATCTTTTCCATTCCATTGCACAGGGAAAGTCTCCCAAGCAATATTTCTATTCAAGCAAGAAATAAAAGAACAAGCACATACACCACTGCAATGATTTTCAGCAGCTTTTTTTTTTTAATGTTCATTTAGTGGTGCTGCAAGAGAGTAACACAGCACAGATCCTTAATCTACAAATGGCACGTGAATATCAAAAGTGTGGATGCATGTCAAAGTACTTCCTTGAACTGCCAGATGAAGTACCACACAGTTAGTGAGACTGATATATCAGCAACAGATGAACGTTAGGAAAAAAACTTCTTAAGACCTGTCTTTATGGCCTACATTTATGATGTAATAGATCATACAAAGGAGTACTTCCTTACATGTAACTGTGCCATAACTAACTCGAAAATATATTTTTCCTAGAGATCTCTACAACAAGCAAAAATACTCAACTGTGACTAAAAAATACTCAAATCTGCAGATCAAAACATGTTAAACTATTAGCTGGGGGGGTAGAGGGGGGCGAGGGGAAAAAAAAATCTACAACAAAGTTTTCTATGAACAGATAATCGTTTAACAAGAAAAATGAGAAATCTTTTTTTTAAGCCTAGTGAGCACAACCACCTAAGGTCATCTGGAAGTGAATTCTAGCAAACTGTTGGAAGGAAGAAAAGAATGAAAATTTAAATACAATAAATTGGCAAAGAAAACACTAATATTAACCTAATTTGTAAGGAAGATAACCAATAAGTAATGCAACTTGAGGATAACTTGACACTTTCTGAATTTTTTTTAAAGCAATAAAAATAGTCAACACTGAAAGCTGCATTTTCTACTTTTTAATACAGTACTGTTTGTCCTTTAAAAGATAAAAGCCTGTTGCGTCAGGATTATGTGCGCATATCTGAGAAGCATTCTTTTTCTTCTCAGCCTTTCCTCATCACTTCATATAATGTGTGTACGTACCCTTAACAAAAGACAAATCTGATTCTGTCATTAGGTCTGCTCTAATATACTTTAAAATACACTGAAAAAGAAAATTAAAGGCCTAGAGAACAGATTGCAATCTAAATATCTGTCTAAATAAGTAGCAATTAACGCAATGGAATCATGGTATTTATGCTTTAGTATTTAGCACTGAAATTTGCCTTAACTTTCTAGCCTGGACATGACATATTGAGGGAAGAAGGCCAGCAGTTTACCAGGAAGCTGAGGTGAGCCCAAATGTGACCAAAATTGTAGGCTGAATAAGAACTTGCAACTAAGACTCTTCTTAACTGTATCTGCTTAACTCATGTACTTGCCAGCAGCTTCCTGAAAAATGTCAGAGACAGCAGAATCAAGGAAAATTACATTAAATCAACATAGCCTCTTAAAAGCTATAATATATTGGTTTACTACATCAACAGGAGATAAAAGCTTTACAGAATATATTACATTATATGAAAGTGTCAGTATTTTAAAGACAGAAAGGAGTTTTACAATATTTTCTCTCTTTAATAATTATTTGAAGAACTTTGCAATAAATCCCAACATTCCGACAAAGGTAAATATATAAACTTATGTCAATTTTAAGTTTTCAAAATTACTGGAAAGCTAAGCATTATTGCCACAGTGATGTTTTCAATAGTTATACAGTGTAACATGCACACATTTAACATTCTCAATACCTATAGCTTCCTCTGTACACTCATCTGCAGTTATAATGCAGATGACAGAAAAGTTACAAAACAAATTTAAATCCTTTTGTTAAAAAAAAAAAAAAAAAATCAAAAATCCCACAGTTAAAAACAAACAAACAAGAAAAAAAAGAATGTTTCCTGAAAGACATAGTATCAGAAACCTGTACTATGAGATACACCCTCCTTATCTTGTTCCTCCAATGGGAAGATTTTTTTCTTGTTAACTCTTCAGGAAACAACTTCAAGGAATGTTTGATCAGAACTAATGAATTAGAAGCTTTAATGTTGTTTCACCAGGGAAGTTCAAGTTGTTAACTTTGTTGCCAAGTGTTCCCAGCTGCAGGAATGCATTAAAAAGCTTGTTAAAAAGCAAAAGTAAATATTTACAACTATGTACACTATTACCCCCTTTCTGAGGATCATTGAGACGCAGAATCATTTTATTCCTAATGGAACCACAGTCTAGAAGACAAGGTACTTTGTGATTAAATTATATCAGCTTGAATGTTTGGTCCTTATATGAAAATACAAATAACAGCACAATGTTTTACACAAGCGAAGTATTTGATCCTACTTCAGGATCTCCTTACTAAGAGACAAATGGGTAGTGTAATTCTTGAATTCAGCTTGTAAATGCCTAACGCCAAAAGAATTTCATCTAGAGAAGAAAGAGCAACAGAGCCTCTACTAAAGCCTGTATCAAACTTTACAGAAGCTCAAAGAAACCACTATCAATACATCAAGACTCAAAACCCCACTACATGCTTACTAGTTATACTGAAAACAAAATCAGCCTGAACAAAGACAGCGCACATTAAAGGCCACATCATTCCTTTATCATTGGTATTCTAGCATGAGTATTTCAAACATAAACAGGTGGTGTAGAGCAGGGAAATTAACTCCTGGCCAGATAAAAAAAACATGAACAACTCTATAATTCATCATTTGTACATTAGAATCCTGTCTGCTGCAAGGATTAAAAGGATTATAACAAAAAAAAAATTTGATTTGTAATAAAATTTGGTGTTATAAGACACCAGTAACACCTTCTCTCTGAAGATTTTCTTCCATTAAACTCAGAAGATGTGCCAAGCATGTGATGTGTCCAACATTACTGACTAGTATTACTACAAGTTCTCTTTAACATCCTACGCATTATCAAACACTCATTTATTTTCTATGTTCTTGTCTATTAGATTTTATACAGTCAAATAGAGATGCAAGTTTAGATTTGCTAAAGACCATAATCCACAGTATCAACAAGTCAGAACTTTTCTCATTTGCCAGCTTCTTACAGACTTATTCAGATATTTATTACACAGAAAACACTGAATTTAACACCTTTTATTACAGTTATGCTGTAAGAAAGACTGGAATGGGAACTGCTTAAGGAACCAGGCAAGCAGCAGAAACACAGCTGTATTTTAAGCTGTGCATGTAAAAAGACCTATGATTTCATATTGGCTATAAAATGAGAATTATCAGAACATTCTGCAGGGTGCCTTGATTCGCTGCAACATTGATGCTAATTTTTTTTTCAATGAGTGAGCTTTCAGATCTCCAACTATATTTATTTTTGTTCACATTACAAACATTGTCTCACTGTCTCATTCACAGGGAAAGAGCAAAACAACATAAAATACCTACTTATACCTGTGTAAATTCTGTTTAATTCCTATAAACAAAGTTACAATCAAGTCATTTTCATTAGGAATGTAAACTCCCTCTGTTTTTCTAGGGAGATGAACAAGACCTAGTGATAGGTTAGAAGTTCATTCAATGTACATAAACGAACAATTGCTTCATAGCAATAGGACCTGGAAAAGAGTTTCACCTAATTTTATACACTACAGACAGGAAGCTCTGGGTCACATTTCAAAAACTGAGAAGTTATCTGTATTAATATTTGATTCTCAGCCCAAAACAATATAGAACTTTCTATGTCTAAGGCACAAATAAAATATATTTAAAATTAAAATACTAGCTGAAAATACAAAGTTTGGCAAGTAAACAATAATACAGTGTATTAAAATGTGCATGCTGTATAAAAATGACTTATTTACTAATAGTGCACAGTTCTAATCTTCTTTTGAAAAAAGCACTTCTGAAAGAAAAATCTTAACAGTTATTAAGTTTGAAGTATAGTCTCAAATAAAAGTCTCTGTTGGTCCAGTATGAGATATAGCCCTTAAGAAACTGTCCCAAGACTAAGGGGGCTAGAAGAGAGAAATCCATGCCCAACTGCTGTTCCAAGGCTTGTTTCAAAAATGAAGCTGCCTACAAAGAAAAGAAAAAGGTAACTCATGAACTGAACTTTGGCGAGGAACCGCTCAGGTGAGTTAAAGGGGCTTTTCTAATTAGACATTCAATGATTACTTACAGATGTATAATACAGTTTTAAGACTTGATCTTAATTTATAAACCTCACTTGAATAGTGCATGCTGCACAGAAAGAAAAGTATGAAACCAAAAGACACCACAGGAATCCTCTTTAACCACACTACTTTTTTGCCCAGGATGCTTTTATATATCGCAACTATCATCTGAATAGTAGTAGTAGTGGAACCATCTACAGTTAGACAGAGATTAGTGGCAAAATAAAATCTAACAAGGCACAGTGGTCTGCTAAGGGTTAGAACACTATTTGTTCATATACATGACAAAGAAAGCCCAAGATACATTTTAACCTGGTGTTATCATCACTGAGGAAGATAATTATTTGCAGCGGGAAAACAAAAAAATGAATTTTTTTTTTTTTTTTTTTTGTGACAGTTCCAATCCTTTGGCATCAATATTTTTGTCTCCATGAACCATCTGGAACCTTCTCACTTCCTACCACAAATGAGATAAGCGCATCAATGCACAGCAAAAATAAGAAGCATTTATGTGAAGTTTTCCCGAGAATAAATTTTCCCTCAAACTCAACAGCAGATCTGCATGTATGGCATGGGAAAAAAAATTATAATGTGATTATAAGACCGTAAATAAAACTACCAATGGCTTTAGACCTAAAAGAAATGAAGTTAACCTTTGGAAACACAACAAACGCTTAATCCTTAGCTTTCCTTAACATAAAATGGCAGACAAAGATAAACTAATTCACAATTCTTATCAATGTCTGCACAAAGAAATAGAGCCTCTATAGTCTGGCGCAAAAGTTTCTCCTCACCAAGCAGCATAATACAGTTCCATCCCAAAGAAACAGCAGCCAAAATTTTTTCAAGGACAAGCCATGTATTTCTTCCCTTCTGCTTGAGAACAAAAACAATGCCCCAACTGTTAGGTTTATGAACATCACCCGGCCTCAAGCTCAAACTGAAAGACTACAGTCAGCAGACACTTCTGCTAAAGTGTCTGCTAAACTGGCAAAACAATGCTGTAAACAGATTCTTCTCTGTCCTAAAAACTGGGATCAATGCAAAGGTCAAAGAACATACAAATAACTAACCAAATGCATAATTTAACTTTCAGGGTCACGTATTTTTGCCACCATCTTCACACTGCACAGGTCCAATTTAATAAAATAAAATTTTATTTTCTCCATTTAATAAAACAGAGAAAGACGTATTTGCTACTAATATGTCACTGCATCCGTCTATGACTAAATGTTTAAACTTCTAAATGCCTACAGTCACTATATTAACTATACAACTCATTTATAAGCTTTCCTCTAAAACAGTGACTATAATTTATTTGTACTCTTTGATCTTCTGGTGCTGTCCAGAACACTTAACATCAGTCCTGACTACTTGATTTCCTTTTAAAGGCCTCTTCTTAAACTCCATATTAAAATGCCATTTTTATGATAGTAAAGTGCTTGTAAATACACTAAAGATTGAATGGCATGATTTTAGTGACTAATAAACCTGTTTTAATTATTAAGCATTCCATTTTTGAGGTGACATTTCCTTGCTCTGAGGCCTTACAATGGCTTCTTTAAAATAAAACTGGGGTCTCACTCCATTTCAAATGGCAAAAAATACAATCATAAGAGCAGCTGTTGCTAGCCCTCTCAGCTAGTCCTCAGTGAACAGAGGACATGCATCTACCAGGAGATTAACAGAACAAACATCAAAAAAACAATGCAAGACATTCAATTATTTCACTGCCTATCAGTGCATTTTTTTCCCCTAAGTAGCCCCACAAGTCTCCCACACACACTTTTTTCCAATTTTGCCCTTCCAAGAGTTTAACACTTTACTTGCATTAGTGAAGTTGGACTCTTTGGGTCTTGTACATGCTTCCTCAGAAAGCTCTGAAAGCCACATAAAGGACAAAGATATCTATGCAGTTTTGCTGATTTGTGTACTTGCTTTGTAATGACAAATTGTATTTTAAGAAAGAGTGCAGAGAAACACAATTTGATGATTCTAAGCTGTATGCTCTTCAATGCAGAGAGAAGCAAACCCCAAGTTTAATAATACCTGGGATAACGGGAAATCAACATGCACAGGGAGACAGCCTTCCTGGAAATATGGAACCACAGTTAAACCATTTGTAGAGGATAAATCAGATGTTTATGCGGTCCTTCTGCATGTGTATGACTCTCAGTGTTATGAAAAAAGCATGCATAAGCAGCAGTATCAAGTTCCAGTTAGTATACATAGTACCAGGAAGGCATATTAGAAAACTACTTTTTTTTTTTTTTATTTAAATCATTCTTATTGAGTTCAAAGCATGACAGCTGTGTATTTGAAGGATAAAAGAACATGCCTGAGCATCAATTAGTCAATCTGACAAGTACTACATTTCACAAAAATCTTCAAGCTTCCTGAAATGCAGGTACAATATGTTTTCACAAGTTTTCATTCCACAGATAGTACTGAATTCCCCTAGCTCCTTAGTGGATGTACCTTTTGCACTTAGTTTTTGTTTGGCTGGATTAAGAAAAGAAGACAAAGTGTCTCAAGCTTGGGTCCAACTGTACACATAATTCAGTCTTTAGTAAAACTGCTTTCTATATGCTGCAGGCCAGCATTTGTTTACCATTGTAACCACTCTGTACTTTCTCTTCCGTCATGAAAGACAAACTGGTCTGTGAACTCTTCGATCAAATCCAGTAGGGAAAAATCAACAGGGATGGCAGGACCTACAAATTTTTTTTTTTTTTTTTTTTTTTTTTTTAAATCCTGATGTGCTAGCAGCTAACATATCAAAGTGATAAATGCACATAGTGTATACTGAGCTAATTTCCATAAGACAGCTCACAGTCACTGCAAGAAGTTAGGGCTAGCAGAGTGTAGCCTCATATAAGCAACAAATTTAAGTGTTACTGGAAATCTGTCTTGAATGGATTGCTGGACGTTTGGACAATGTGCAGATAATGGAAGCAGCACTCCAGAAGAGCACTGAAATTCAGCTTCTTATTATAACTATTGTTAAGTATTTTTACTATTAGCAGAATTAGCTGAGGTGCCAAACACCTACGACAAGAATTTCAGAAATACTAGCATGACACAGTAAAGGCCATAAAAAAATTATCCAAGTGTCATTCAGTTAAGTAGTTAAATAACTTATTTTGGCTTTGTGCTGTTGAAAATGTTTATGGTGGATAACTTGTCACACTATGTAGTAAAAAACATTAGAGAAAATCTTCCTATATAGACAGTTCATGAAGACTGTGTGGACTGAAACTGAATCAGAAATTACATTTCAAAAATTCTTAAACTCCCCAGAGTCCAACCTTAACAATGCTTTCTGCTTCTGGAAATTTAAACAGGTACATGGAATGTTTTAAAGCACCATCTTGCTTTTACATTCATGAAAATCCAGACCAACTAAAAGGTTTTAGAAAGTATTTTATTGTTAAATTGTTTACTATATGTATAACAAAGTGAAAATATTTACRAGGCAGTTCTAATAGCAAAGGCATGATTTTTTCCTGGAAAGAAACAGAGCATCATCCTGTTTTCCATGTAAATAATGGACCTCCATTAATGCCAGAGCAATTCCAAATAGCAAAAAACTGACAAGCTAGCAATAATAAAAAAAAATCTAGCTGTCTGAGTTTTCAGTCTTGAACCCTCCTCCCTCACTGCACTGCAACGTGTATTTATAACAGAACATTTGAAAATAATTTCTGACAGGCTACTACTTTTAGGGTCCATGGGACCTAAGCTCTAAGTTAGACAATACACTATCACAAAAAACACAGCTTAGAGGAAGAGCAAGTTAAAAAAAAAAAGTTTTAAAGCAGGTTTTAAAGGTAACAACAGAGTTACTTCATTACAAACCAAACAAGGCCTTCAGATCTTTCTACCACAGTGAGATATCGCAGAGCATCAACTTCCTATGGCCAAGAGTGACATCTATCAAGACATCAAAAAACAAGTGCATTCTCCTCACCTGAAACAGATTTTTTTCTACTTCCTTGCAAAAAGGTAGAAGTTTTTTGAGTGCCCATGGACTCAGCTTCTTCCTCCAAAGAGCAGCATCTTCACCAGGCTTCAAATAGTACTACATCACTACAAAAAGACACTAACCACAGCACATCATTATTTGATGTGGAAACGAAATTGTTAAGACTCTATATGACCTGTCTATTTAGCTACTGTGGTTCTTGAGGAACAAGGTCTTGATGGGTGATAAAGCTTTTTGTTTTAGTCTCAAACAGTTCACTAACCTGGTGGTCTTCACTGCTTCCTTAGCTTCAGCTGCTCAGGTTCCATGAATAAGAATTAAATAAGAGTAAAAAAAAAACTTTTCTTTTAAATAAATGGCTATCATCGTATCTATAATAATCCATTCCATTTCTTATAAGCGTCCAAAGCTATGTTGGCTTATGGAGCACAACAGGCAGCTCAGGCAATAAAAATAACCTATCAGATAAAAATAAAGAATTGCCTCTTCTAGAGACTCTAAGAACAACCTTGACAGGCAGGACAACATTCACATTCTTTGCACTGCAAGAAGGCCTATGACCTTGCTCAAGAAGTAAGTCAACTTCTAGGCATAAAGTCAATAACGCATACCCATTCCTCCAACACAATACACAGGGATATTACTTGGTTTCCTGAAGCATGCAGTCATGAACATATCCACAGTCTTTCAGAGTGTTTACTGTAGACACCTAATCCTAGCCCTGGACAGCACCCCACTGTTATCCTCAAGTGCTCTGTAACAAATACTAAGTAGCAGCAGCTTTTCCCTTCAAGCTAATAATTGATTATGATTATAAAGACAAGTAGTCCCACACCAAATCCAGCCAATTCTGGTAGAAAACTTCTCTTGGCTCCTTCATTTCTATACTCCTTTTGGACAAGAAACAAAGTACACTGCTGAACTCAGATGCAAATCATCAACAACGTGAACACCTATATATTCATAATCTCTCCACTGCCTGCTTAGCTATTCTAATATGTAAGACATGAAATTAATGTGGCTAATACACAATATTTGCTCTTACTCTTCACTTGTGACAGGAAATTGAAATCTCACATGGGCGAGCTGAATCATCTAAGCTGCTGATGCAATGCCTACCTACTTACTGATTTACACAAATCAATTTAAACAAATTAGATTTGTCCAGTAATATTCAACTTTGAGGGAGGTGATGTTTTTATTGTATCAGGCCAGAGAAGTGCCATATGCCCTTTGGCTCTATTTTGCTATTATCTAACAAGCCCATGGCAGAATTGGTCACTTGACTCTACGTCCCTTTTGTCTGCTTCTAGATGAACCTTTTGGCTCAATTCTGTTATTATCTAACAAGCACATTGCAGAATTGTTCACTTGACTCTATTCCCCTTTGCCTGCTTTTAGATGACTCTTTTCTTCAGTCACTTTCCCCCCACCTATACTTCTAAACATTAGTACGAACATACAAGTGAACTCAGAGCGACATGTTGCCAAGCAGCTGCCATTGCTGCCCAATCAAAATACAGAAAGGCAAAACTATGGCTAATGAAGAAGTCAAGCAGGAGTAGCTCTGGCATCAACAAGAATCAGCTTATGGAAGGCAGCGAGACATACCTACAGGACACTGAGAGGTTTGTTCTTTCTGGCTTCTTTTCTTGCCTCCTCAGGAAAAGGACAGAGGAGAAAACAGAGACAGAACCATACATGTCATAGGGAACAGCTCCTTCTTCTGCAGCTATGCTCTGGCTTCTTCACTACCTTTATTCCTCCACAGAGAAGGGGATAAACTTAAGAAATTAAACTCTGAAGTTGAGTAAGAATGCTTGCCAGCCAGCCATACACTCTGGACTCTGGTTCACCATATTAGAAGCTTTACAGGCTAGAACTTGGCATCTTCTTATAAAAAAAAAAAAACAACACTTATTTTTTGCTCTCTCCCTGTAATGAGAAAAAGAGTTAGACAGCAACAAAGAAAGGGAGATGGGAAAAGGAAGCCTGAGGTCTACAAACAGTAACTGAGTTCTTAATGGTAAGTCACATCCACAGCTCGTTATTTAGGAGTCTTTACCAATGTCCTCCTTAAGACTTTCTTTAGCTCCCTTGACGAAACAGGCACAGCACAGAATTGCCCTAAAATCAGCCCTAAACAGCAACAATATCCCGAAACAGGTAGCTAGAAATATTTATGTAAACAGATGGTTCCTAATCTTCTAGAAGTCAGCAGCACTCCGACCCTCGTTTGATAAGAAGGGGCAATGATGCTTACAGAACATATTTGGCTATGTTTAATCTATATTTGCTTTTATGGAATCTGTAATGTGAATATTAAAAACTACACTTTATTGCAAATGCAATCTGCACTGCTAGCGATATGTCCATTTGATACCATTTATTTGCTTGAATTTTGAAAACAAACTTCCGTCTTCTTCAGATTAAGTTTCATCCCAGCTTGCAGGTTTTGATATAAAGTTAGAAGAAACATCTTTGAGTGTTGTGAGCTGTTAATCATAGAGTCCATGGCTGGGGGAGCAGAACAGGAGCCGCAACAGAGCTTTGATCAGCAGCCTGAGAGACAGAGGTGTAGAGAAAGCTCAGAAACAAAGTGTCAACTGAACTCCAAAAGCTTGCTTCTTCACCTATCAAACAAAAGGGAAGACTCATGGTAGAAATAACCAAAGAACACCAAACTGTTATGCAGTCTATGTACAGGGCTCATCACAATAGAGGTACTGCCTTTAATAGCACTGATGGCACCTAGAGGGAAAAGGAAAAAAAAAGAGAAAACGCTTATTATATTTGAAGCACAGAAGTTCTGATTAGGAAAAAAGAAAGATCTCTTCAATTTCCAGGCTTGCCACACAGCAAGGAAAGCATGGTAACAGCTTCTGTGCAGCTGTGGGGGCAAAACAAATCTGACTAGCGCTCTGGGGTTTGGCCAGTTTCTCCCTGCTGGTCACTGACTGCTTTCCAAGAAAACGAACAGGGTGAGAAGTCAGTGGAAAAGATCCTTTGTCATTCCTTCCAAAAAAATAAAATCAAAATATAAAGACAACATGAAAGGGGGGATAAGCTTTCTAACCTAATGTTTATAAGTGGTCTTGGACCAATTTGCACGATGTCCTGAATACAGGGAGTAGAAATATCCACATAGGCATAATGTTACAAAACTCTCTCTCATACGACACACCCAACTGTGGTAATGCAATCCTTGAAATTGTTAAAAGACAAGTATCAAAGAGTAGTGGAGAAGTAACCTTGTCTGTGATCACACTATTCCAGGCTGCTGCCAGAATACTACCTATTTGTGGTGCACACGCTCCAAGAACAATCAGGGGGAAAGCACAAAGTGCTAAAAGCAAAAGAACTCAGTGTCTCCTGTTACAACTGAAGCTAGATTTTACATTTCAAGTACTTATACATGGAAAAGATATCAGATAGTAGAGAATTTTTACTGCCTGTGCTAGCATAGGCATATTCCACAGCTGAAGGTTGGACATTAGACAAAACAAGCCTTGAAATAAGATGTGGTTTAGTTTCCTAACTGCAGGAATAATTAAACATTGGCAGAGCTTTCCAGAAGAGGTGACAGACACACCATGATCTAAGGCTAAGATAAGACCAATTTCTAAGAGAGACGTTTAATTTTTCTTTCAGGAAAGCTCCACAGCCTGCACGTGTGGGGAAATAACACTGGATAACCACAGTAATCCATTTTGGCTTTGGGACATAGGGATCTACAAAGTTTCAAAGACACATGGAGAGAAAGAAATACTTTTGCTACTCTCAGAAAGTTTGTAGCACTACAGTTCCAAATGACTGTAATACTTAAATGATTCGATTTTAAGTCAGTTACCTTGTTCAAAGCTCAGGAAATAATTTCTATCCAATGCAAAAATGACAAAATGTACTGTCTGGGGAACATGCAAGATCTCCCTTCTTCAGGCAGGCACATCAAAATTTACAGCTGGAGATAGTCTACTGCACTGACTGYCCTATAGAAAGAGCTCCCCCAACACAAGACTAACCTGGACTAGGGAGGTTTTTCATCTTGCTCTGTATTATGCATGCAGCTTGCCTGTTGGCATCAGCTGAACATTTCCCATACAACAAACATACATACAGCAGGGGAGGCTCCAGGTTTAGCAACATTTCAGTCCAACTCTTTGTCAGCAGCAGCCAAGTTAAACTTTATACAAGACAAAGGGTCCATCTAACCCAAAATCCCGCCTCTACAACTTGCAGTCCCTCCACCAGCCCCTTGAACTGCTTGTTGAGATTCTGCTACTGTTGTCCCCTTCATCTCTTTATTATCCTACAAAATCACAAAGTCATGGAATCTACTCATAAATCCTCTCCTGGCCCTGGCCATCCATAGCAAGAAGAGAGGGAAGCTTGACAGAAGTGAGGGTAAAATGCTGACAAGCATGGGGTCTGTTTCTGTTCCCTCACTCTGTCACATCTCTGAGCAAAGCACCACTGGGCAGCACCCACTAGCTCCCTGGATGCCTTTAGAGCAGAGAATGCTGTTCAGCAATACTCAGTGCTCAGTGTCCTCTATTTCTACTCTTTTGACCCTCAACCTCCATCCCCCTAGACCTTCCACAATACTTCAGCTTTCCTCGTATCTGTGTATTCTCCCCCTGCTTTCAGAGGAAGATAAGATTCAGATTTGTTAGGGACGGGCTAACACCCATTCCTCATGGAAAAAAAGCTATACAAATAGCAAAGACATTCTCTACAGACAAGTAAAGGGAAGCATCATGCATTTGCCCTGGTCTAGTGTTCTCCTAGATGGTAGTTAATTTCAGCTGTTTTCCTCAGGTGGATGCAGTCTGCCTATTTAATAATCTTCGCTAGATCCCTTCTCCATTACTTCAACTCTGGATGCTTTTTGCATCCATTGGCAAAAAAAATCATACATGTATTACCTTTTGTGTAACGATTCTCTTTTTAAGCCTGACTCCTAGCTTAATACTAGAGGAAACAGTCAGCTGCTCTTTGCTATCTACCCTCTACATACCAACCATGGTCTTGTATACTTCCGTCATAACCCCCTTAAGTCATATCTTCTAGACACTGAGGAGTCCTTTACATGAGAACTTTGACCTTTGACTTCTACCTGAAGTAGAAAATGCTAATAGAAGCACCTCTGACAAATATTGGCTATGATCCATGTGGGATCTTTCACAATAAATATCACAATGTCTCAAACTAATTATGTAAGTATGATATGGAAACAATCTAATGCTTATAATATGCCTCTGGGTGAGGGCGACTGTCACTCCTAAGCAACAATAACTTTCATCTCAACTTCCCATTTTTCTCTTCCAATGCAGTCAGTAAACATAAGATGATTAAGCTGATACTTTACAGAAATCCAAGTGGGCTGTGTTTGACAAAGATGCCCTCACTCAATGAGATTAAACTGTCATGGGATAAGAAGGACAATTCAATTATGAATTAATGACTGATTAACAGATAGGAAATAAGAAGTTGGAACAATTGGCCTTTTTCCCAAAAAAGAAGGCTCACCAGTGGAGTCCCACAAGGATCTGTTCTGGGATCAATACCTTCAACATTTTAAAGCAAAATCTAGCAAAGAAGCTTAACACTTACATGACAGAGTTTGCTGACAATGCTTAAAGTTATTCAGGGTTGCAAAAGTGATGGCCAAAGATCTGAAGACGACCTTAATGATACTGTTTAAGTGGGCTGTAAAATAGCAGATAAGATTAAATGTAGATAAATGTAAAGTGACGCCTAGTGTAAAAAAAAATTCCTAAATTTATATACACAATGACAAATTCTGAACTAGCTATCGCCACTTAAAAGAGTGATTGTAGAGTTATAATAGACAGTGCCATGGAAGTGCCAATTCAATGTTTAAATATTGTCAAGAAAAAGCAGGTAGAAGATTAAAGAATAAAACCTAATACGCTATAAAAGTTACAAGGTGTCATACGCTGAAATACTGTAGCCAGTCCTGGTTATTGTTCCCCAACCCTGTTCCTCTGATCCCTGCATCACTATCTCTAATCAGGAACAGACCTGCAAAAGGTGCAAAGAAAACAGCAAGGGTAGTGAAAAGGATAGAGTCACTTATTTCTAAAACTCCTCTGGAAAAGTCACAAGCAAGGGATGGTAAATAAAATAAAAAGTTACCAAGCTGTAAGCCACACAGAAGAACATGGATTCTCTTTTTCACCGCCTCTTCCAATAYAAGAATTAACAAACAAGGCATGAAACAAGCAGATAGAAAGTTCAAAAACAAACAAAAAGAAGTGGTTTTTCCACACAAAATGTATTTAAGCCTTACAACACTCAGCCACAGGATGTTGTGGATGCTACAAGCATACATGGCTTCAAATACTGATCGGACAAATTCATAGAAGAAAAAACCCACTGGGGGCACTAAAAACAAATATCACCTCTAGTTCCGGAAACCTGCAAGCCACAAATTACTGGAGGCTGGGAGAGGTATTTCCTCAATATATACTATACTCTTCTCCAAGTATCTGCTTTTGGCAGCTCAGAGAGGCAGGATACTGGGCTAGAGGGATCTTTAATGTGACCAAGTACAGTCATTTTTATGTTCTTACGTAACTCATAAAAAAGTGAAAACATTAATTGTATGTACATGTCAGAACTATAAGCACAGCACATTAAAGGACCAGATTTTCAAAGGCCTAAAGGTCAGTACAGTGATTAACTGCTACAGTCACAGTTTGATAAGTACTTTTTCCAACATTTGAGTAGCTTAGTCTCCCCCAACCACAAACTTGTGCAAATGTATGGCAAACAAACTGTGAAAACTGAATTTAATTCAGAACGGTTCCCTGCAGCTGTGCACACGGTTGCATTGGTACAGCTGAGGGCACACTACAGGCTTGGAAACAACAGGGCTACTTAAATCAGAAGTGGCCCCAAAGGAAGTATTTGTCAAGCTACAAGCTGCATCAGTGGAAATGGAGTGTCACACTGTCTCTTGCATCTCAGAAGGCCCTTTCCACCCCATCCACACTACCAACTCCTGATGTTTAAAGAAATACAGAGTTATTGATATTAAAGACAGAAATGCTGTGAGTAGACTTATTTGTCCTGTTTATTAAATTTGTCCAACTTATCTACTTATTTCCAGTTGCTTACCGCATTTACAAAACTTCCACCACTTCAAACAGAAGACAAAAGGGAAGAGGGGATGAGAGGTTCTCCTTTGAAGTTTGGGGGGGCATCTCACACAGGCTGAGTAGAAGCTTTCTTAAGTTTAGCTGCAAAACTCCTCAAAGACTCCATCACACTGAATACTTGCCAGCACGTAAAGATCTGTTCCTACAAGTCACATCAGGTCTTCATCAGAGGACCCAAGCTAAAAACAAACTGGCAGTATCTCCCATTAAAAAGCCTTGTGCATCTCAAAAACTGGCATTTCTGAATTTGCGGCCTTTCCTGTTTTGCAATGTTAATGTCATTTTGGTGAAGCTTCCTGAGCATTCAATACATTATATGGTACGTAGCGTGTTCTGTATGTATGATTTGTAAAAAGTTTAGTTCACAACTACCAAGAATGGAAATAATTTCCTCTAATTTCCATGTCAATATCATATACAATATCTCAAAACAGTACAACAAATACCTTGCTATTGCATTTGATAGCTCTACCAACCACTATTTTAATGGAGAGTTGGGAAGAAACTAAGTCACCTCTTCTGCTTTTAGACTTAATTTTTTTTCCTGAATAAGGACATTAGTGTTCTTTAATTGTTTCAGGAAGTGATAAGCATCAAAAGCAGCAGCACCTCTTAACCACCTGGCTTAACAAGGCACTAGAGAATAAAATAAAAAATAAAAAAACAGAGCGCTCTTCCTCCAGCGCCCAGTTTGAGGAATCTATATTCAAGAGRTATCCACTAGTCAAAGCCAAAATACAAGTCTCCTATAGTGTAATGCAGCTTTTCTAGAAAAACCTAAGAAATTATAAAAAAAACAGAGTAAAGCTGTGCATCTGCAACAATGATGTAAACTCAAGACACCTTTTTGACAAGAAAAGTCAAAGAACCTAGTTTTTCACTTTGCTCCTAAAAATTGCAAAACAAACCAATGAATTACTGCATCCTGGGAGTCTTCATACTTGTGATACTTTCACCTTCTCTTCAAATAAAAAAAAAAAAAAAAAGCATTAGTTGCCATCTACATTTTTAAATTGCTAAGTCTCATCCCCCATTTTTCTCTCTTGTAAATCCAGGAATATCAACATACACAGAAACAAAGTTTAAGATCTCTTTGGTCTCTCATCCCTGTAACCCTAAGTAGCAATCAGTAGATCCTCTTTTTGTGGGGGTGAAAGACAGAAAAGCGGACACGCTGAACTTAGCATTCTCACTTTTAACAAGCCTATGCATTTTCAAATATCTGCAAAGGTATGTTTCCTAAATAAACCACTTCTTGCGTTAAGAATTAAGACCTAAAAAAAGCTGGAAAATGCATCATAATTAACATCACAATTAGGAGTGACCTACAGAAGGTTACGAGCAAGAAGTATTCTGTAATTATTAATACCAGCAAGCATAAAACACAAACTAGATTTCACTGCATCCTCCCTTGCTTCTTCATCGGCCTGCAGGCAGGACTTCTGGCACCACGACGACTCCCCCACCACTCACTCAACGCCATGCCGTCAGAACACTGACAAACCACCACTCCGTTTCCGACCACCAAATCTATTCCTTGCTCTTCTGGGGGCATCTACCTGAGGAGGCGTATGTAACGTGAGAGGATGCTCGGGGGATGCAGTCTCAACAAGCGGCGCTGCACACAGCGCAGCACGCAGCCTGCACGCAGCCTCCCCTCACGCCGACCCCTCCCGCCGGGCGCGGCACCTCACCTCTCCCCGACCCTCGGCTTCCAGCCACCCCCCCCGCCACTCTCCCCCCGCCGGAGCCACGGGAGCCCCCGCCCGGGCCGGGCGCACCCCTGCCCCGCGACTGCGGCAGCCGCAGCCCGGGCGGGCGCGGAGGGCGGCACCGCCGGGCGCCTCCACCCGCCACGGTCCCCCGCCACGCGGTGCGCGCGTCTCCATGCCAACGGCCGCCACCGGYCCGGCAGGGCCCCCCCGGCCCCACGCCCCGGCTTTACCCTCTCCAGCGCCTCCCGGCAAGGCGCCCCCGCGGCCCTGGCGTCCTCCGGCTCCTTCCTGCCGCCGCCCCCCAGCAGGGTGGCTCTCCGCTCCGCCGCGCTGGCGGCCACCGCCCGCCCGGGCTCCCTCCGCGGCGGCGGCGCCGCTTTGTCCCCCCGGGAGCGGCCCTTCCTCATCGCGGCGGCTTCTCCTCAGCGGCGGCTGCGGCACGACTCGGGCCCCCGCGGCGCGGAGCCGGCCATGGCCGGCGGGAGTCACGGAGAGCCGGGGCGGCGCCGCCGCCACCGTCGCCGCCACCACCT
>JAYKAV010000300.1:425651-476306 GCA_035582835.1 Phoebastria nigripes | reverse complement strand
CGCCCCCCCGCCGCGCGCCCGCCCGCCGGCCGCTGCCTATCGCGAGAGCACCGGCCTCGCGGCGGGGAAGAGGCGCGAGACTTGGGGGGAGAGAAGGAGGGGAGCGCGCGAGACTTGTCACGAGGGGCGGGCGGGAGGTGCGAGGCGGGAAAGGGCGCGGGGCACCCTGGGAGGGCAGCGGGCGCTGCTGAGGGGATGCCGGGCTGGCCGTCGGGCAGCAGGGCCCCCCAGGCTGCCCCCATCAGCCCCGCACGGCTCCCTGCACCGCTGCCGATGAGAACACTCAGAAAGGAGGAATAAACCAGGGGGGACCGCACCAATCCGGCAGCCTGGCTCCCGGTAGGGCTGCCCACGCAAGTGACGCTTCCAGGCTGCAGAGGCTCTGCTTCCATGCCGGGAAGGGAGCAACAGGGCTGCCTCGCTGCGGTCGCAAAAGGAGGCTCACAGGTGTAGACTGAGGATGCACAATGCAGTAGTGTCTCCCGGGAGCGAGGGCAGCGTTTCTGCCCCCATCATCATGATCCGGGATCAGCTCAGGTGTCCAGCAGCAACCGGCTTCCGTGTTAATAAATTCTTAATTGCCCCTGAAGATGTAAGGTGACACCTTTCCTGTGGTGTCACCAGTAGTAAGTAGCATTTGGGAAAACACCACACTTACTTGTTCCAAGAGGCCCACCAGCTCCTCCGACATGACAGGGTGGGAACCAAGCCCCAGCCCCCCACAGTGCTCAGGTGACTGCAGCACCTCTGGGCAGCCCCCAGCCCTCTACAGGAACACCAAGCTGCTGAGCTGCAGGAAAACTTTTACCAGCTGTGCCATCAAGTGCTACAGCCCACTTTTTTATGGAGCAGATTAAGATGTAGTTCACCATCTCGGTAGAAAAGACAAACCTACAGAGATTCATTACCTCAAGGAGTAATCAGAGCATATATCATCATCTTGTGTTTCACTTCAATAATTCACAGCCTCTCAGCATTTTTGTCTTTGCAAATTATTTCCTGAGGGTATAAGTTACCAGTTTCTGCATTCATTTTTCACAAAAGCAACTTCAAAGTTGTCTTTTTTTTCATTATTACATAGTCAGGAACCTTGCTACTGCTGCAGAAAAAACAATTCTTTCTCCCTTTTTACCAAGCTGAAAAGGCTCATACATCTTCAACCAGAAGTCTGATTTTATAAATTTTTTATTTATTTTGTACAAACAAAGACAACAAAAATACACTTTCTAACGATTTATTGATGTAGATGAGTGGGAGCATTTTTAAATAATTATTAAGAATATTTAAATTCTTGCTGAAAACTATTTCAGGATGCTGGATTAGTCACAGAGATCTTTTTCCATCGTAATTATATATGATAGAGATGGACAACCATGCGGAATTTCCCAGCTGGGAATCCTGCCCTAACTAAATGTAAATAATGCAAATTTATGGAATCTTGGCATCCGTGATAATGTGAGTCTATTAGGATGGCACGGTGCCTCATCATAATTTGGCTGGATCTTTGCCCTGTTGCAACATAGATGCCAATTAGTTATTTGTTGGTTATGGCCTGTGGGCCACCTTGCACTGGCTCACACCTGTTCGCTTCATTTGCCAAAAAAGAATTCATGAATATGGGAAGAAAAGTCACAATGAGAATTTGAATAACACTACCTGCCTTTGAAACATATTAAAAACAAATCTTCAGTTGTTAGTTTTAGATAGAATTGCAAATAATTGCCTTCTGGTTCAGTATTTTACTCAAAACAATTTAAAAATCTTTTTGATCACTCCGAATCAAAAAGCCGTTTGGGGGTTAATAGGACATTTTACTTRTGAAAAGATTGTGTTCGGTTTGCTTTTGGATTATTTCCTTCTCTGTTTAATCTCTTTTTAGTATTTTGGACTCGAGACATCTTTCCAATATTTTTGAAACAAAAGAACAGTGAGGTTTCATGTTGAAGGAATAGGAAAAATACTCCTCATTTTAGTGATTCTCCCATATTTTTTCCATTTAAAATCATCACTGAATATGACCTGAATCTGCAGACCAATCTGAGTGACCTGATTTTTCTTTTCCGTATGAGCTAGTTTTATGAACTTTTTTTTCCCAACTTTAAATAAAAGTGAACGAATCATGAGAGGCTTGGTAAGGAAAAGGGGTACAGATGAATGAGGCAGAGCGTGGTGTGATGCCACGCCTATGCTTACAGTGTTTGTCTCCAGAGATATTCTCTCACATCCAAAAAAGATAGAAGAGTAATTAATAAAGGCTTATAAAGGGGCTGATTCTTACRTTATCCAGACTGACTAACATGGAGCAAAAGCAGGGGACCACAGAGAGCTCAGCTAATACTCAGTTAATTCTGTTTCTCTTTGCAGTTCCAGGTACTTCCTTTCCCTGGCTTCCACCTTCCGTTTTCTCCRTATAAAGAAGGTCTCAGTGTGCCCTTCTGATTCAGAAGGTAGCTGGAACGATGCTATCCAGGAAGAGTTCCCTTCCATTCTTCTCTGGTTTAAAGGGACTTTGGTAAGGCAGAACACAGAGTCTAGTCCAGCTTATTCCATAATGTTTTCTGAAATGACATAAATCCATCTGCAGCATTTTTATGACTGCTGAGCACACAGCTACAGCAATAATTCCTGGAGCTGGAATAGAGATATACAGCTTGAAGCTGTGAGGTTAAAACCTCTTTATTCCAAACAGAATAGAAAATGCTAAATAGTAGATGTTATTAGGATGCTGCTGAGCAAGAGAATTTCCTCTACAAAATGAAATACTTAACTTAATCATTTGAATTCCTATTAAATTCAAACATTTAGCAAAACTGGTGCAGAACAAAACCCAGCTGATCACCTATTTTCACTGTTTCCATGGCAGAACTGCATCACTAATGCCACCAAACAAGTATATCACTAAGGCTTGTCATTTGTCAATCTGCTCACACTATACACATAATCTTCACTCTCTGTATTTCTGCTCTGTATGAGACGGAGGAAATGGCTTTACTTGTTCTGCATGTTAAGCTGTCACACACCTTCCGTTAGTGACCCCATTCTAATGGTATTCACAGAGAAGTTTTGGTCTTTACACTGGAATGCTGATGTTTGGCAATTGGCAATATGCAGTCAGCCCTGAAGACGGCACAGTACTTTGGGATGTTGTACTATACCTGCGTAGAATGTCAGTAATGACAAGTAATTATACAGGTTGCACGTCATTGCCATGACTCCTGGCTATTTCCCTAACTTCACCCCTGTGACAGCATTCTTTTTTCAAGATTCACAAAAAAACGAGTGCGACACAACTAAAGAATACCAGTTATGAGCAAAATAAAAAATAAGGGTAAAAAAGTAGTTACATGAACTTCAGGAAGAGTGAGATTTGCTAGGAAAAGCTTTGACTAAGACTAATCAATTACTCTTTATAGGATGATGCATCATTTTGTTCAGCAAAAAGCAAGACACCAATCCCAGCTCTGCCAGGCTAGCCAAGCAATGCATGCTGCCTGCACAGCTGAGAACTGCAGCCACAGAGTACAGCTCYCACCACCACCCCTAAGCTCCAGGGAAATGGTAAGAAATACAGTATTTTCCAAAAAAATGCAGGAGAATTAGTAAGTCTGGGACCTTGACACAATCTAGGCAAAATTTACTCATGATCTGAATCTAGTGAGGTCTGCTATTTGAGAAGTTCTGCATCAGACATTTGTGTAATTAATAAAAATACTCATAGTTACATGAGGACTTTTTACAGGAAGGATATAAACACTCATGTTTCAGGGCACAAGCTAATCATTGAATTAAGGAGGATTAGGGAGACATTTCTTACAGGTAGGTTATTCCATAAAAGTATATTTTACAGGATATTATTCCAGTGCATCTTCACTGGAAACTACTACTATTAGTCAGTCTCAGAGACAGAATAATGAAGTAAACCAACTGACAACCTGGTCCAGGATGGCAACTACTAGATCTATATATAACAGAAGTCCAGTCCTAACTGGATATGATTTGCTTTCCAATTGTTATTTTCCTTCTTTATATACCATGAAGGACATTTATCCTTGTTTGCAGTGATGCAGTATGTCAAAGTGACAGCTTTCCACTACTGTAACCTTGTTCTAGATATCATATTTACATCTGATAAGGAAGTAGGAGATGTAAATATGCAAATATATATAAGGAGTTAAAAGTATGGCTGTGAGGTTTAGGGAGAGCTTAGTGCAATAGCTAAATTAACAGCACTTCTTAGCAACAAAAGCTCGTCAAACACATTACAGCTTTAAAGAGACAGGAAGAGACCAGTGAATATGCTGCTTTCACTGTCAGCTTGGACTTGATTGTACAGCAGTTGCCACAGTTGAGCTGTTAACCCTAGGTGTTAACAGAGTACAAATTACATATGTATATAAATATGTATATTTGTGTGTATTTCGGAAAGGTCCAGAAAGGGAAGCACATGGGGAATGGAAAGATCCTGGCCATCAGGAGTAGCATCAGATCCTAACTCTTGTCACCCTCTCTTTGGGCACCCAAAGAAAGATGAGTTTTAAGGAGGGCTAGGGCAAAGATTACACATAGTTTTACTGCTACTTATAGAAATGCCTCCCAAATATGAGATGACAAATACAAGAAAGCAAGCCATGGAAATCCAACAGGTGTACAGTGGAGGCTGGCATCAGGACACTTCAAGAGACTTAACGTGTCTGTATTGAAAGAGAACAGACAGAAAGGACATAGATAAACCAAGAAGGGAGTTGGAATTGAAAGCAGTTTTTGATTGATACAAGAGAGGGGAGCCATTTGAGGGATGCAGAGAGAGAGGGGACAATGTAAAGAAAGGTATTGGGAAAAAATACCTTTTCCATGAGTGTTGTGGTCAATTTTCTAAGCGCAGATTCATCACAGGGCAATGAGTCAAGCTATCTAGAACTAGTATGGCATGTATGGGAGTCATTCCTCAGAGATGTCTGCAGAGACTACATGGACCTCAACTGTGTCCTCCTTAAAATTCATCCCTGCTGTGATACAAACAGGAAAAGCTCAGCAATGATTAATCTGGTGGTTTCCAGTCAGTGCCTTTTAATATGTTGACCAGTATGATCTCACTGTTACCTTGTGCTTGCATTATTTGTTTTCTTTATAGACCTGTCAGCTCTTAATTTTGATTACAAGGTGTTCAACATAACAATTAAAAAAATAAACAGAATGCTAACACAATGGGGCTTAGATGTTGGCAGTACTGACTGAAAGTAGTGCCAGTCCTACCCTCCCCTATTTGTCTCTCTCATTGTGCTATACCACCCTTTTCCTCACAGCAACACAACTCTTCTACAGATGTGCTATAAACTGAAATTTGAAACTGATTTGGCTAGAAACACTGGAGGCAGGGGGAAGTGCTGGATTTCTTTTTGCTGGATCAGTTCCCCCATCTGGTTGGGTGTACAACCCCACCTGGGCTGTGCCAGCACAGTGGAGGGAAAGGGGCAGTACAGGATCAGGGCAGAAAAGGGGGCTGTGGGACATGGCCATCCATAATCCAGTATTGGCATCAAATACTTTAAAACACTACATCACGACTTTATGCAGGGACATCTAGGCATTACCTCTATACAAATAATAAATACCCATAATAAAAGTGTAAATAAAAAAAATTAGTATTCATACTCCCCTAAGAAGAAATTCATCATTCATAAGTGATTGTAGAAAATTCAATCATATATTAACAGTCAAAATTAGAAACAAGATTGCAGTTGGTTAATTCTGGAGTATAGGTCAAGCTGGACCCAGGTTTTCTTTGTCACTTGTGAGAGCCCACAGCACACCACATAGTCAGTAGCTATCCAAACCAAAGCCCATTCTGTGTAGAAAAAATAACAATAATTGTTAGTGGTTCAAGGAACCTCACAGTAACAGACTAGCAGAATGTGAAAGGCAAATGAAAGACTAGGGCAAAGGAAGAGCATTCAGTTATGCTTTCAACTCAGTAATAAGCTAAAATAAGTAGGTTTTGGTCCCCTTTAATTTCGAAAAACCTAACATGGGGCTTAAAATAACATTTTTACAATCATAATTTTGTTGTTTGGGTTGTGATTGCTTTTTAAACCTAAAATCATTAAAATATCTGCTTTTTTTTTCCCCACTGACTCACTCTCTTGGTTATATAAAATTACTGGTGCTTTTGTCATTCCTGTGCCTGGTTGGAGAACTAGCTCAGCAACATTTGTGTTCTCAAATAAAGCAAGTAAGCCTTACTTTGTGCCATGATGTATTCCTTACACAGACAAAATAAAAGGAGAAATCCCAGCCCCATCAAAGTGAACAGAAGCAAATCACACTTAAATTCAGTAGCATTAAGATTTGACCTCAGCTTTTTTTTGCAGAGTCAGGAGTGCCAGACTGAGTCCATCTGGAGTGTCTCCTTTGGCATTCAGCTTGACTTGTGACATGATACATTCAGCAGAGAGACTTRTGAATATGAACTCTTGGTTCTGAAGTTAACATAGTGAAAGTCAAGAATATATACTTAACTGATCATCAAATAATGTGCCCTTGTTGCAACTTTAAATGCAGTTCTGCAAAGGAGCTTCATGAACAACACTAAATTAGATAACAACCTGTGCTCCTAATTACATTTCTTGTTACAGTTAACGAGAAAAACAATTCCAACTTCTGAGCATGCAGGCTCACACTGATATATGAGGAACAAACAGATTAATTTCATTAGCACACATTGCCATCTATAATAAAGCTATAACAGGCCAAATGCTCTAATTCACGCTCCTGAAACTCTATCTCCCTCCGGTCACACTGTTGTTACACTTTCAGGATGCCAAGAAGGGAAATGGATCTGGCAATTGTCACTGGTTGGAAGCGCAAACAATTTTTCCCTTAACCACATCGGCTTTGCAGAGTTACCAAGAATATAAAACTGTAAAAGCTTACTTCAGCCATTAAAGAGMTCTGACTCACAAAAAAGGAATCGCTATGTTGAGTTAGGAGATGTCAGCTGACACAGTTACTAAACTGATTGCCAGAAGCTGGGAAGTTAGCAACTAGCTTTATTTTTTAAACATTTTTTTCCCTAATTTTCTGCTAATGGCTCTTGCCAGAAGGAAGTTGCTCAGGTAGATGGCTCTTGAGACCTAGTATAGCAGTGTTTATGGTTTTGGAATAGATGCATACTTTTACTAGCATCATAGGCCACTATCAATTAGATCATCAGATGATAATAATAATAATTCAATGTTGTGGTGCCTGAATTGCTGTCTGTGGCAATATTTTAACATCACACATGCTTTAACTCTTTCTCTTAACATCATGCATGCTTTAACTCTAGCTCTTGAAAAGATTAATAGAAGTTACAGGGCACTGATATTAAAGTTAAAATTAAATGGCAGTAGGAGTGTCTTAAAAGTACAAGAACATCACTGAGTACTTGAAAATAAGTTCAATTTTAACACATAAAGAGAAATGACCCTTTTGAGTATGGGAAGGGGTAAGAAACTTCCTTTAACGAATTTCTCAGTATAAGACATCACACAAAATAACTAGTCAGAGAATACTTTAAGAAAAAAGAATCAAGATTCACTTCTCAGGTGATGAAGATGTATAGCTGAGATCTCTAAAACCTCCTTAGCCGGAGCCTGCTTACATGTATTGCTGACCAAAGCCAAGTCTGAGAAATCACAAACATATGACAATTTTCCTTCCTGCTGCTAGAAACTCTGCCTAATCTCCCAGCAAGTGGTCCCATTTGGCTCATACTCAAAGCCTGAAAGAGATCCCAGTTTCCTATAGCTTAATATAATTTGTATGTCAATTCAGTGAACAGAGGCATTACAAGAAACCTCCTGGCATCCTTACACCTTTACAAGTCTGCATACATTTTATGCAAACCGAGCAGTAAGGCACAGAGCATGTACTATTTCTGTACTTTTTACCAAGCTGGCAGCCCATCCACTCATCACAATGTTGAAAGTGAGTGTTCGTATTATATAGTGGTCTGTATTTTGTATGAATATACAGATACAAGTGCCAAGCAGTATGCACRAATCCTTTACATTACAAATCAGCAAGGAGCTCCATTAATTTCAGCCAACACTAGATCAAGCCACATGAGGTGAAGGCATGGGTAATAAGCCATTAGATTTAGTTGAGTTTCTCCTATAGTTACTTCATGCCTTTTTAAACTTGCCTTAATTAAATTCATTCTTTAAACTTGCCTTAATTAAATTCATTCTGGAACACAAAAATCACTCCGTTTCCACTGATCTGGAAATGGCTCTTTTTAGGCCAGCAACACTTTTGCCTTGAGGCATTTACTAGAGCTAGGATAGGAATTGGTGCTTATAGCTTATAGAGATTGTTTTATTATCATGCTCAGTGAGTTTGCTCAATGAGATTCATACCACACTTCCACTATGCCAATGTTTGTTTTTTCAAGCAAAAAAGGTTTGTAAATAATGGCCCCAGAGTATTATCTGACAAACCAGTGTTCTGTTTTAAACACAAAAACAACAGATGCTACTTTGTTATGCATCTAAATAATTGCAAGGTAGTGAGTGGTACTGCTCTTTACAGTACTCAACAAGATTTGATCTATGAAAGTAAGTGCAACTATTTGTAATCACCGTGTCTACCTTACGCAATGGTTTACGTTCAGATGCAGAATCCTCTGTGCAGAAAGCAGATCTCACAATGAAATGCAATCAGGAATCACTATCAATGGTACAAGCAACAGTTCTTTGTAGTGCTTGTGACACTGGTTGGAGAGTACGTATGAGGCAGGTAGAGCAACCAGAGCAAACAGCAGCAGGTTTTAAAGGGATCTTGTGAAGAAAGAGCAAAGACCTGGGAATCGGGAGATGTGGATTCTCTTCCAGGGGCTGCAGTAAAATTACTGTGTAAGCCAAGGAAACCACCGTATCTATAGTCAAAATTAAGCCAGTCAGGCTGAAATATGAAGTGTTGTTTTTAATGTCTCTAATTCAGTAAAGTTCTAATCTGTGATAAAAGCCCCATGAAACTGTTGTAGAAATTAATCTAATAATTCATAATAAAAGGAATCATTGAAAAATCAGGCAGGGGGGTTATTTGTATTTGCTATATAGGAGAGCTGCTGTTTTTCTAATTCTAACCTATGTTTGTACTTTCCTCTTTATCATGTCAACGTTTGCAAGCAGTAAAAGGGCATTATGTGCTGGTCATTGCATCTGCTTTTGAGATAAATCTATGTTAGCATTCCAAAGGGTCAAGGAATTCTTCCAGGRCAAACAAATTCTGGAACACTGATGCCAGATGGTAGGTATATAAAGTGGAAAATGAGAAAAGCCATTTACAGTGTTCCTGTTCCAGGGAGAAGTATCACCCGGCAGGACAGCAAAAGAGGTGAGAAACTACTGGGAAACTGGAGAGACAGTTTTCTTCTGCAACATGTTGTTTTCTTTATATCTGAAAAGTCTAGGTACATAGAGGAGCTGCAGTCCTTAGTCAGGCAAAATTATTCCAAAAAGGTAACAGGAATATTTAACTAAACAATGAAGGGTTAAATTAATGAGATGTATAAAGAATTATGCATTGATTTATGTAACAGGTTCTAGATTTATCTATATAGCTCACTAATCTGTAGTCTGTGTTTAGAGAAATTTTAGTCTCACAGACAAAATGTTTTTATCTTGCGTTTTTGATGGAACTCTACAAAAGAGGCAGAAAATAACGGATCAGATTCTTAAGTATAAACTAGCATAGCCTCAACAAAGGCAAGTTATCAATGTAATTTATCCAGCTCAGGTGCTGACCACTACTAGCTCACTTGCAGCTGTATTAAATGTGTAATTTCCAAGTGTGCAAAACAACTCTGCAAGTTTTAGAACTAATCAATCTTTTCTTCAAATTTAGTGAAGCAGAGGAATGTCTCTTGCAAGGGTTCAAAGGTAAATTCAGGTCGGTGTAAGAAATTTAAAATCATTTTCTTAAATACTGAAAATTATAACATGTTTTCATAAATAGCCTGAACTATTGGTGGCTTTTATCACTTGCCACTGAACCTCAAAAATATGTAGCAGAAGTATAAGTATTCAGATACAAGCAAAGAAAGCGAGAATGTGTGTCTTAATATTTATGTGTGCATCTTTGCTGAGCATACTTTATTTGGTTATATATGTAGCTTTTTTAAAGCAGTCCTTCCTTTCAATGTTATGGCTTCTCCTAGAAATAAAGGATATAAATAAAGACTTCTCTCCATACAGGAAAAAGAATTGAACAACAATGCTGAGGTTTGCTGTCACCCTCTTCACTGTCATAATGTCATCTACCTGCCAAAAATATGGATGTCTGAAAGGGGACACCCACAAACTGAAGCCAAGTCCTGAGCCAAACATGCATGAATGCACTCTGTACTCTAAATGTAAGAGTGGTTTAATTTTTGCCAAATATMGTCTAGAAGTACAGCTTTGTACACACTAATTGTTTTGGCAGTTCCCTTAATTTCTCAAAAATATATAAGATGCAGTATATGTTGCATTTGAAAAGCTTCCTTCATTGGCATTTTGCTGCATGCAAACCAAGAGTAAGATTCTGGTTCTTAACAAAGTCAACTGCAAATCTCTCACTGACTTCATTTATTATCTTTAAAAAATTCTGATGCAGTTTACTTTTCTTGTAGCTCCATCTGCTTAAAAAAGTTTACAGCAAAGATGAATTTGGTTTATTGTGATTAAGTATAAAAATTAATTAATTGTAGCAGACACCAAATGGGAAAGGTTGAAATCGAAGTTCTATAGTGAGYAATGTATAGCACTTATTACATTTCTTCAACTCTCTTTTTATGTTTGGTAGCTTTCAAAGTTAGTATCCTTCAGGATATAACATCTGGCAGAACACTAGTAAAATTCTGGGGGGTCTCTGGGCACACCTTGACAAAGCACTGTTGATGCCAGTCCAGCTCACTTAGCATTTACACTGCTACTTCCAAAACCAAAAATGTTAGAGCTTGAGTACATCTTCTATTTAGTACTAAGAGACTTTATCATGCTATGGACCAAAACAGATTCATCTTACATTTTGAGTCTTCCAAATACAGTATTAAAGAAAATCCTTATTGCAAGGTCTCTGTTTCATTCCTAACAGCTTCCTGTTGCTATGCAGACTTCACAGAGCAATTGGCTCATTCCCCAGTAATTAAAGTAAACAACAGCTACTGGAACAGATGTGGGCAGCTCAGTAAATCGTAAGTCAGCTTTGATGTTGTCTGTGTCCTGGTTCAATAGATCTGTGCTGTAGCAGCCACACAGCTAATGGTAACTCCCCCTAGAGTTGCTGATGGACAGTCCCTAGGTTGCCCTAGAGATAATGCCACCCAGCCTAGTTCCCATCATCTTGTCTCTATACCTGACCAACATCTGGCTCTTCTTCTTCTCCTCTCACAAAAGCCCATGAATCCCTAAGTATGTACTATTTGTGCAGAAGGATTTATGCCATTTTATCAAGAAAGGGTTGTGTTTTTTCAGGTTTGCTTTCAGTACAGAACCAGATCTAGCAATGCAAAGCAGTCATAAATCCAGTAGGTTAACAACCACACCGCACCTCTGTAGCTCGCCAAAGCAACCATCACATACCAGTGAGTGTGACCCCTAGTCAATACAGACCAGGCTTCTTCCTTTGTTTAGAAAGCAGATCAAGTAGATTATTAAATCTCGCAAAAAAAATGCACAAGAGTCCAGAAATGAAACTTCTGAATATTTAGAATAAAAATTCTTGTAGTCCTGTGGGTTTTGTAACCATGAAGAATGTCTTCATAATTAAGATTTTTAGTAGCCTGTTAGATGTTAGAACTGTGAAACATGGCAAGTTATAGAAATAAAAGAATGAAAGTACAAAACAATTAAGCAAAAACAGATGTGCAAAAGTAACAGCTATTGCCTGCCACTCCCAGAAGAGCAGCAACAGTATGCATTTTTAAGTAACTTCAGCTGGGCTGTGGGAAAATCTAAAGATTAGTGAAACCATGAGGCTACAGCACAGAAGAAGTTTTGTACTATAGTTTTAAACTACATTTCATTATTGCCTGGAATTGTTCTTGCCAGGAAAACTCAAGGCCTCAAAAGTTTACGGAAAGCTTACACAAATAGGGCTGAAATATGCATGGAATCATTTGTGCACTCTTTAGCTGGCTATGGTAATGGCACGGTCAGCGTCTGTACACAATGCCAAAAGAATGAGTTTGGAACCTATACACTAACAGGGCGAAAGGATGCTTTTCTATGTTTTTCTCCTAATCTGTAGCATTGCATCCACATCAAAGCAGGCCTAGAAAACTGAGGCTGTAGCCTTGATGCTAAGAAACAGTCTTATTTCTGGCTTTTCTCACCCACCACAGCTGTGAAGATTTCACAAAGAAAATTGAGTGCTTTTACCGGTGTTCTCCACATGCTGCTCACTGGATCCATCCCAACAACGCTGCTGCTATTCAGTCTGTTCCCCTGTGTCAAAGTTTTTGTGATGACTGGTAGGTTCAGCTTTTTATCAAAGAATTTTTATTTAGCTTTAATACGCCTGTGTTACTAGGGTGTCAAGGACCATGGGTGGATTAAGCACAGATCTCCCAATCAAGTGACACTAAGATTCGATGGTGTTGCACCACCTTTATGCCTTTTCTCTTGTTCTTCCTCTTCATTTCTTGTTTGCTATCTCTACTTTTTCTTCTGCTAAGCTACTACCCCCAAAATAATGATGACACAGGCTGAATGCAGGATGGAGTCACTAAACTCTAACAGAGTTTAGTGACTCAGGGACAGCACTGCCCTGCTCTCCGTGAGGATGCAGTGCAGCGGCATCAGAACTGCCTGATGTGATGGAGGAGCTCTCACCACATTGACAGGCACTAACAGCAGTGAGGGCCTGCCCACCCTTTGAAAAGTGCATGCCTGTGAGTTAGCATTTATGCAGTTAGAATTTCAAATCTAAATACTTGATCATGATATGATACATTTCTTTTATATGTATAAAACGCACTACGAAACCATGAAAGCAGCCACTTCCTGTATGTTTTCAATTAATTCATATAACAAATTAGCTTAATTCCGTAATTTTTCATCCTTGGCCTATTCTCTTCCCTTCCATCACCCCGCTCTCTAAAACCACTTCTAAAAGCCTGAATCTCAGAGAAACTTCCAGCCAAGTAATGCTAAAAATATTAATAGCAATGAGCAAGCATAACAGCATTTAATTTCGTTTCCCAAAATAYAGCATCAGGGAATCACATTATATTTTGAGTGCAAGACATGTAGTGGGACAACCCAGCACCTGTCCCTAGTCTTGGGGTAGGAGCCTTATATTCAGATGGGGTACTGAGATTTTTTCAGTGGTCCATATATCTCTCCCTGCCTCCCTCCCTGTTATGAGATGTTGGATCTTAAATAATGTCACATAAATCTCAGTACCATATTAATGTTGTGCCTAGTAACTACAGTAACTTGTCTGTATGGTTCAATTGGTGTGAAGYGTAGTACAAACAGCACAGGCTATGTTCCCACTATAGGATTGTAACTGCTAGCATCCCTTGAAAGTAATGAACTGTGAATGTCTGAATCCCTTAGGCTGCTCTGAAAATCATGGAAAACTGTTTTAATACTTCTAAAAACATTATAAAAGAGCTTTTCTTGGAAGCACAGAAAATACAGTGTACACAGTAGTGCATGGTCAGGTTCTCTTACACTGTACAGTGCTTTCCCTAGTGGTTATGCAACTTGGATATTATTGACACATGGATGCATTTTCACTCTCATCTTCTCTCCAAGGGCAAAGTCATGTATGCAGTGCAGTATTTTGGTAGGATTTGTCTTTAGATATGTCTCCATTGCTTTGTGCCAGAGAAGGAAACAAAAAGCATAGTGTGCGTTTGTAATGGAAGATAGTGAGAAGGGCTGATGTATTGCTTAGCTTCCCTAGAAGTTTCCTCTAGTGATGAATTTTATTTCTGTGTTAGGAAACTCCATGTGCCTTAAGAACAGATTTGTCATGTGCAGTCTTCCTTCCTAAATTTTTGGTAATCTTCTAAACTGAATCCAGATTATTGACCTCCTTGAAGATAAAGACTGAGACCTTGAATTTGCCTCAGTGCTCAGAATCTCAAAGCTCAGAACCAAGTATTACCAAAATTTGAAAGCATTTGGATATTAAAGCATTGGAGTTGCCAGTGAGCTTTGGAATAGATCTAACAGGCAAAGCGACAGTATGCCAGTATCTAAAACAAATGTATCCCAAAATAAGTAGCACACAAAGTCATCACCAAATTGCTATATCCAGCGAAACTGTAAAGATGAAAGAAAATATACCCTGTAAGTTTAGTTTGCATCTATGAACTGGTTTAAGCCAGCTTTAGTATATATGAGATTTATACCAAAGTGTATATGGTGGGTCAATATTACATAGCAAAACCCTCAGTGTCGCCTGGGTATTTCCAGAACCTCCAGGTAAATAGCGTTTTTAACTTTTGTTGTTGGAAAGTATGGGCGTGTGTGATTGAGAGCTGCTGCACAAGAAAAACTGACCCTTTTCCAGTATAGAGTCTCCTGGCAGAGAGTAGGCTCTACTCTAAACAAATACTGAACAATGATCTATTGCCCC
Organism: Phoebastria nigripes; assembly: GCA_035582835.1. Lineage (NCBI taxonomy): Eukaryota > Metazoa > Chordata > Aves > Procellariiformes > Diomedeidae > Phoebastria > Phoebastria nigripes. Next base: position 461,693 of record JAYKAV010000300.1, on the reverse strand, counting down.
TGTTGGCGTCATAGATGCCTGGTCTGAATCAAAAATGTAATGATGACCCACTACAGTGCATGCTAGTCTGTGTGCCTGCCTAATGCCAATGTCAAACCCATTCCGTCACCCTGCTTAAGGCCTGAGGCTAGAAAAGAGCCTGGACAGAATTCCCACTCTTTCTGGTGATTTAAAGTAACATTTTTTTCATGTTCTATTCACTGGAGTCCCTTTAGCGCGCTGTAGCACTGCTAGTGATGTGACCTACTTCCTCTACATGTCGTGAGTGTGCCTGCTGCATACTGTATGTCTTTGTGGCCAGAAATGTGCAGAGGATTCTGAATGAGCAGTGACTTCATTTAAAAGAAATTCATCTGACTAGCTTGGGGACTTCCTTTTCTTCCTATTGTCTTAGGATTCCTTGCTGCCACTAGTCCTAAAACTATTGCTTTTGAAAGAGCCTGATGTACAAGCCATTTTCTGATCCACCTGTGAAAAGGTCCCATGCCCTTTAAAAGAGAAACAGCTAATTATAAAAAATGGGGGAAAAAAAAGCTTTAAAATAAAAATATCCTGCCCATTGTGCATAGGGAACCAGTATGTTCAGGTTTTAAGTATTTATGTTTATGTTTCTCACAGGTTTTAATTAATGTTTGAAGAAACCACTTATGGGTCTCTGGACAGCAGAAATCAGACTTTTCATAAGCCATGATTTTTCATAAACTTAGCTTCATAATGACTTCCATTGGGATAAAGCAAAACTCCTAACAATAGAGTTATGCCTTGCTACCTGCTTATATAACAAACCACAGAGTCAGGCAATAATCGCAATTAGGAAACATTTTGTTTGACAATTCAACAGACAATAGTGAATAAAAATATAAAGATTTTAATAAACTTATTTAATTCAGATTCCTGAGGAAACCAGATGCATAGCGTGAATGCCCCAGTTCAGTAAAACTCTGAAATACGTATTCATAATTTGAAAAGTATAACTGAAGGTCACACTAATTTCAAAAGAAGCAGTGCTGCCCTCTCCTAAGCCCCAAGGGCTGCTCATTCTTTTCCCTACCCTGTCCCCACCCATGTGCCAGCAGCACTGTCTGAGAACCCACCAGACTGAAAAATACTTAGCCAAATAAAAAAGGAAACCAAAAAAGACAACTGAGGGAAGGGCACAACTGCTTTAAGTGGAAGTGCTAGTATTACGCAGCTTACAGTAGATATTGATCAACTTTGCTGGAAAGCAATGAATTTAAGTGCATATGTAAAGTAAAGGACATGCCTACATGGCTTGAAGAATCAAGGGCTAATTGTTGAATCTGATGCTGGGATGTGGAGAGTTCATAGGTGGTGATTAACAAAAAGTTTGCATTGATGCTTCTAACTGGTGTGCCTTCAAGCAGGCAAAGTGACTAGCATCAGAGAAACAGCTGTCACTGGGGAGTTATCTCTGTGTGTCTTTCTCAGTCAGGGTACACACAGCAGCTAACAAACAACAAACCAGTTATTCTTATAGTCCCTAGTCCAAAATCCAGTCATGGCACAAACTGGTAGGATCTGCCTATTAATGTCACATTGTATTAGTTTATCAAATTGCAGCCTRTATTTCCAGCAGAGCTGCTACCTCTGGCAGCAGATTCATGGATGAACACATTTGAGAATATGTGTCTCCTGCCCCAGACCTGTTTAGTTCAGGCCCTGGTTACCCTCCATCTGTTACTGCTGTTTCTCCCTCCAAGAAGCCCAGAAAACCTATGTGAAGGTTCTGCAGATGTGCATGTTCTTACCTTTCTGCATGTGCAAATGTACTGCAATGTCTAGTTCATGTAGTTCCGTGACCATGTGACAACCTCACATTTCATTTAAAATTGTAAGTCTGCAGCCCTCGTGATATCAAAATAGTTTTGGAAGCATGACCCTGAAGATTAAAAATGACAAACAGAAAATACGTCCAAAGGCATTAATTATAAATACCATGCTAAACTATGCTAACTTTTTGAAAGCTGTGCCTCATGGTTTTGGCACTCTCAGTTACTGGTGTGAATAGTCCACCTGAAGCCATTGAGACTAAATTTAAGATGATGTTAACTGATTTGCAGAAAGTGATCCTTAAGAAAGGTATGAGCCAAAAAGTAGAACATAAAAAGAAGTGGAAGGAAGGAAATGACATAGGATAATTTTAAGTCATGAGATCTCTCATCACATAGACCAGCCAGTTGCATACCGTACTCGTTCCAGGCCATTTATAGGCTTTTTTTTACATTACTGCTTACMAGTTAAAAATAACTTAAAATTTAAAATTTTAGACCCTATACCCTACAAGACTCTTATCTTTCCTCCTTCACTTCAAGTCTAACTTCTTTTAAAATGTCATTCTGAGGCTGACAGCCTATTACTTTATATGATTTTGTTGTCAGTGAACATTCCTCATAGCAACCCCCTGCCCAGGAAATATCATTCTTCCTTTCCCATATTAATTCATAAACACAAACCTTCCCCACATCTCCCTCAAGTGACAGTTCACTCTTAGTGTACCTGTGCTCTGTCACAATATTGAACATCAGCATTCCTGAAACTCCCTCCCACACAGTACTTCCTCCGCTCAGTAACATCAGCAAACATAATCAAGCAGAAAACACTGCCTGAATGAGTGCTGCTCCTCAGAACATSAGCCCTTTACTTGAGCCTGTGAGTATAAGATGTAGTGGGTGAACTGTTTAGTTTTCATTGGGATTTAGGTCTTCCTGGCCAGCTCAGAGTTTATGTATGTGTCAAGCTAAGATATGTGATAATTTCTTGAAGATCTGTGGCTAAGCTGCACTGTGCAACCATACCACGTTACTAGCATAGCCCACGTAGACTTTTTGAGTTGAAACTGAGTCCACTGAAAAAAAGTGAGAGAAATAACTGTATCTTCCACACTAATCTCCATGAAGGTATGAAGCCTGCAAAGATGATTCCACATGTGTTCATAACTGGCTGACGGACTGGGAATGGGATGAAAGTGGAGAAAACCGCTGTAAGAATAAATGTATTCCATACAGTGAGGTAAGAAAACCTGATCAACTGGAGCAGAAAAAATGGCCTTAAGAGTTCTTTTTTTTTTTCTTACATAATGTGGGGCTTTACACACCTCTCTYTTTTTAAATTGGGACGCAAGTTCCCAAATCACTAAGGATTGCCTATTAGGCATCTTTGCCCTTTTCTCTATTTTACCTTGTTATGTTCAAGTCCTCTATCCTCCAAATCCCTAAGTCCTGACATTCTTCTAATTGTCTCCCTTTTGTTCTCCATAGACCTATCATATCTCTGATGTGTGTTCTCCATTGTGTCTGCCAATGGCTAGGCAGAGCTAACTTTGTTCTATATAACTCTGATGGTTAAAAAGCAGCACTGACAAACTTTCTGAGAGCTCATCCCATTTTTCTGAGAAGGTTTAATGGTTGGAATAACTAATTCTATAAGCAAAAGTGTATAAAATGAGAACTGACAAGATTTATAGGACCAAGGTTGCCTGGAACCTGATCTACAGACCTTTCAAGAGTCAGGTAGGATTTTTTCTAGTGACTCAAGTAAGTTTAGCATCAAGGCAATATAATACAGCTCAAAACTGCTATATTTATTTGAATATTTTTAACAGTTGAACTTCACTGAGTCCATGAAAACTGTCCAAATTGCAGAAGTAAACAAAATTTAAGTGTAGTGCATAGGGACTGGTAGTAAGGCGTGCAGAGATCCCAGATTCATTGTTTTGAATTCAAGTGCATGTACTTCCAGAAGTCAGTTCAGCAACTGATGTAAGTGGAAGTCACAGTCCAGTTAGTGCAGGATTGCCGTCTGCCTTGCAAAAGGGACACTAATCATCAGGCTCAGGAAGGTGGCCAAAAAACAAATGGGCTGCGGAAACTTACAGCTTAGTTTCCCAGATGTGCTAAATCATCAGTAGTTCCAGAAAAAGTGAAAAATGAAATTATAATCTCTGTAAATAATCTCCAGTTCCTGTTCAAACTGTACCTGGTCCAGAGATAGGAGTTTTTAACCTTGAATTCCCTTGTACTTATTTCTTAAAGAAAATATACCATCTGCAGGGAAAAACATGCAGCAAATCCAGAGGTCTTATCACTTGAAGCCAGGCGCAGCTATTCCTAAACTAAATGGAACCACACCCTAAACTGCCCATGTTTTTCACCAAAAATAGGCTTGCATGGTAAGTAAGAATAAAGATGAAGTTTCTTCAGAGAAATTAAAAAAACACATTTCCCATATGAAAATTACATGATATACAAACACTAGACTCACTTGGTTTGGACTCAACTCATGGAAAAGAAAGTTACTGTTACCCAGAAGCACAAAGGGTTCTCCAGTGTCAGAGCACTGTGGACAGATGCTTATTTTCTTTTGATGCCCTCAGCCCATACAGAGGAGCAATTAGCAGCCCTACATTTGACATATGCAAGTGGTTGTAAGGACTATTTGGAACAAATGCTGAATATGGAACAAATGCTGAATATTAAGAATGCACAATGGATCATAGCCAGTTTTAGCCTGGCTAAAGTGAGGCACATTTTGTCATTGTTCTCCCAGCTGAGTGCTCCCCAAGCAATGTTAATGATAGACTAGAACATCTTCCAAGAAGCTGAAGAATCAGAATCCTTTGCAGTAATTTAGGGACACAGTTGGTAAATGGGCTGTGTGCACTGTTTGTTTGCTGCAGCATTCTGGTTATGCTCTGATCTTTAAGCAGAGTTAGGTCAAAATAAAATTACCAATTTAGCAAGTAGAAGAGCATGAATACATGTTACAGAACCTGTGGGACATAAGAATAGGATGTAGCCATGTCTCTTGCATACAGACCTAAGAAAACCCACATGACAGCTTTTAATACTTTCTGGAATGATTAGCTAAGAGCGGGTAGAAATCCAGGAACTGTACAGGAGCTGGAAGAAAATGTCTAATGCTGCTTAAAAGCACAGGAATAGTGGGAAAGAAACAGCTAAGATCTGCCTGCCCTGAGAACACAAGGAGAGAACTAGAYGCAGCAACCTTTCAATTTCTGACCCTGCATTGCTCCCAGTGCACTAGTCAACCTCCACACTCCTCCTCCAGCAACTGCAGCGTCCATGAAGTGAGCCCTGGCTAGAGATGGCGTGAACTGAAAAGCTATTTTACAGACTACAGAGTCTTTGGGGCTATTTGGAATGCACTCTGTATTATTCACAAAGGACAGATTTCTAAGGAAAAGCGATGATTATGATTTCTTCTCATCTGCCTTCCTGCACAGCATAGGTCAACATAGTTTTGCATGTGGGGAGACAGGGAGACATCTCATAAGAAGAACTTGTTGTGGAAAATAGATGGAGCAGAAGAAGCTGCAGGACTACAGATGCCCATTCCCAATTCTACATAATAGACTTAAATCTGTAGTCATTAATTTTTTTCACACAGAGCAGCTTCCATGCAGAAATCTCCCAACCACAAACAGGGCACCTTCTCTGAGATTCAGTGTCAGMTCTTGATATGAACTGGTGATGATGGTAAACCAGCACACCATCCAGAAATTACAGCATTAAGAGAAACACTGTAGGATTAAAGAATCAGCAAGGACTGCTTGTACTATTACAGATGAAACACAGCTTCCTTCAGAGAGATGCTGGTGACATGGTCAAAGTGAACCAGTCAGTAACGGAGCCCAGCAGTTCTGCTGCCTAGTCAGCTGTTTCAGTCATTAACACTCTCACTCCTTAATTCCCAAGGCTTCTACTCCTGCCATCACTCCCAGCCCCAACTTCATTCTTAGCTTTGCTTCTGGGAGTACCTAAAGCTTCCTTTACAGAAACAGGAAAGATTGAACTTCAACCACAAACACATGGGAGAAATGCAGGCAAGATAAAGTGTATATCCTGCCCACTCTGTGGCTGGACATGATAACTCCTAAGCTAATACTCTTTAGGCAAACTCAAGCTGGGCAGACATAAGGTTGTCACAATGTGAGCTTGGCAAGCAAGAAATATCTTTGTTGTGTGATTGTACAGGTCCTATGACACAGGCATTACAAAACAATGTACTATCAAGAACAGGACAGATTCACTTGCAGAGAATGCAAGAAGCTGCAGTTTACAATTTCTTGAGCCAGAAAGGCCGCTGCACCACTGGACACAACACTTCGGAGGTCTGAAGAAAATTTCTTTTCTTCAAGCAGTTTCTAAGTTATGTCCCTTCTCTTTGTCTGTGAGGTCCTGCCTGGTCATAATGTACACTGCAGCAGGCACAGTGAGATCCCACGGAGCTGTGACTCCACTGGGCTGTCTCTAGCCTGTAGATAAAAAGATTCCCGTATTCAAAACTCTCAGTCTGGCACTTTCAGCACTACTCAGATCCCGAGACATGTCAGAGTGTCCTGACATGCTACAAGTTGTACAGGCTCTCACACACAGCTTTGGTCTGTCAGACCCAGAAAGCTAGCTGGGCTGTCAGCCCCAGGGTGGAAACAAAGGGCTGGCTGTTGATCACTTTGCACTTTGTGTAATCACTTGCTCTCACAACAGCCAAATCTCTTTTGCCAGTTGTGGGACTGGATAACATTTTAAGATATCTCAGAAGTGATGAAGCATGGCACACAGCAAGACAGTGGATGTCTGCAGACTGCTTTTTAATAATCTAGTACCAATTTTTAAAACATTATAAATATTTATCAATTTAATACAAATTGATTTTTAACTCAATTCTTTTTAAATTTAATTGATGCATTTCTTATTTGACACACAGATGTACGCAAATGGGACTGACATGTGCCAGAATATGTGGGGGGAGTCATTTAAGGTGAGCAAATCCTCCTGCCTCTGCTTGCAAATGAACAAGAAGGACATGATGGCAATCAAGTATCTCCTCTCYGAAAGCTCAGAGGAAAGCTCCAGCATCAGCAGCAGCGAGGAGCATGCCTGCCAAAAGAAACTCCTGAAGTTTGAGAAACTAAAGGGAGAAGAAGGGGAAAAGACAAGATAAATGCTGGTGGATGTATGTCAGGACAAGAGAAATCATCATGGAGGCTGGGCTCAGGGCATCACGCCAGCCTGCTTTATCCCTTACTTCCTAGAACATAATAAATCAATGGCTGGTTATATTAATCTTTCTCTGATGTTTTTGCATCTGCATCACAAAGCTCCCAGACAGGTTAGCACAGGTGTGATCTTGTGACTTGAACTGAACAGCTAGAAGCCTGAAGGTAACACGTAGGGGCTGACTTTCAAAGAGAAGAGACCCAGGCAGCTCCTGCTGACTTAAGGTGGAACAGTGAGAACTAGAGACCTCTGGAAGGCCGTGCCAGTGATGCACCAAATCTTCAACCCAAACCCTTCATTAGCATAGGCACACAGCACTCCTGTCACAAGTTCCTGTGTGCCTGGCTCTGCTCAGGTAAAGAAAAAATGCTGCAGGCAGAAATAGGTCAGTGAGCCTGGCTACTGACCACTGAAAATATATTTATTTTGTATCTCAAAAACATTCTTGCAAAACAGGGGATTGTGGTGTACTAGATAAATCCCTGGATCCATATATTGCCAGTATACCGAATGCACGGTCTGTTGCACTGGGCTTTTACCTTAAACAACAGCAGTACAAAAGTCTCCTACAATAYGTATTTGAAGCGTAATTTTGAGTGCAATTAATCCCGCTGAATGATTCCAAAGAGAATGATCTCTGACAAACGGAAATGTCAGGGAGGGCCCCAATCAGGTTTCTCCCATCAGTAATTCTGCTTCCCAGCATCACTGTTACAGTCAAAGTAAAACCAAAATCTGCACCAGTCCAAGAGGGACTCATCAGGTAAGATGAATGAAATCCTGCTTTCAGTTATGCATCCATACTCCCTCTGACATTGCTGTAGAGTGGACAGGTCTGTGCCATTCTGTACAGCCTTTCATAGTGGTATCAGCAGGGAAACCATGAGAAGGATTTAACTTGGGGGGTCAGATTAGTGAATTGTGAAAATCAGCATCATCTCAGTGCTTGCTATGGAGCTAGGCACCTTACAGCATTTAGGGACCTGACCCACAGTTAAAACAATGACTTGGCACATCCTGTTAAACTAGGAGAATCTTAAAAATCCAGCACACTTTCTTCACCGGGCTGTTTATTTATTTGAATGGTTTCACACAGCTGCAATAGTAATGCTAGACCCATTAGGTCATGCTCTGCTTCCAACCAGCTTCTCAGTATATTTAGCAATTGACTAATTCCTACCAGCACTGAATTGTTTTTAGAATGATACTTTGCCACATCTGTATTTCGTGCTAACTCATTTTGTCAGTTCTACTGTTTGAAAAGAAAGAACAAGAATTTGGTCTTCTGTAAAGCTCTGACAGTCCTTTTTCCCCCTATTTCACTAACTCCATTCTCTTCTGTCCTTCTTTATTGCACCTGAATCAGAGCAGAAATTTTCCTGCTTTTTATTTTGCTGTGCTCAAAATTCAAGAATTAATTATCCCCTCTCACTGCCATAACACCAAATTTTTTCTATATCACCATGACCAAAGATTTCTTTCATGTTCTTTGTTAAGTATAGCACAATTGTCTCTGGCTGTGTCTCTGCTCTTTCTCTTCCCATTCCACTTTATTCTCTTTGCTCTGGCTAAATTACTCTTGAGACCACTCTCAACAAACAATTCTTCCATGCTTCCTTTCAGGATGACCCATGAGACTAGTTATTGCATGCTCTTGAACAGCACTGGATCCTACAGCAGCTAAGGGACCAAGACCATTTTGCTCCTATTCATAACTTTCCCACTGACTCATAATGTGCCCTAAGCAAACCATTTAACTCTTTTGTGACCCCAATAATTTTTCAGGGCTACCATATTTCCTCTAGGTCATCTCTTTTCTAAGCCAAAAAGTCAAGAACTACTCAGTTGTCCCTAGCATAGAAATTGTCCCACACCTCTTGGTCGTTCTTTCATTGATCCAGATATGTTTTATTCAAATACAAGTTACCATCCAGAAAGACTTTCAGTCTTGATTTAAAACTCCAAATAATGGAGAATTGTCCAATGCACCTGATAATTTGTTTCCTCAGTGTTAACGATTATCCCTAATTTAACATTTGTTGTTTCAGCTTTCAGCYACTGTTTTTTGCTAAAGCCTGTTGTATTAAAGAGTTCTTCAGTATTCAGCATTGCTTTTCTGCTCAGCAGCATATACACTAGATGAAATTGCTTCTTAGCAATTAGCTCTATCTTAGCTCTATTTAGTTTACATATGTAATTATAAGACATTCCCTCTCTCCTTAAATCATACTTAGGGTTCTTCTCTGTACCTTCTCCAGTCATGAATATCCTCCCTTAAAGTGTACAAATCAAAGCTGTACTCCATGGCAGTGTTAAGGGTGACCTACAGAGAGAGCACCATGTCCCTGCTTCTCTACACACTTCTCCCTAATTGCACTGCCTGTGTCTACAAGAGCATTGTTCTGATTATTTGCATGCCTCCAGTGTCCACGTGTTACAATTCCTCATTTTTTCTTGGTGTTACTCTTTTCCACTATACAGCTCCCTGGTCCCAGAGATGTGAACTGTGATCTTAGCTCTTAGGCTTATTGCTTTGAACGTGGTTGTATTACAAAACCTTCATGTGAATAGACCAACCTTCCTAAGCCACTGTTTGCTCTGTCTAGCTGCTTTATACTCACAGTAATTTACACCTTAGGCAATCTCTGTGTCACTCAGAAATGCTATCAGTGGTGATTTTACATTTACAAAAAGGCTAGGATAACTCAGATAAAGCAAAATTGAAAATAACACAAATCACTAAAAATCAGACTACAACAATACACCGTGAAGGTGAACCAGGGAAAAGAAAGATCCAAGTTACTGATGACTGCAGACATCCCCAGCTAATGCTGACCTGATTTGGTAAGTGCCTGCTATGCATCACAGCTCAAAAGCACATGCCCTGCTTCTGGACCCACACTGGCCCAGACAACTGAAATGTCTCTGTATTTAGTGACACTAGACTCAACTAAGATCTTTAGTAAAATGTCACAATGGTAGGTCAAATGCTTTGTGAAATATGTTGTGAAATATGTTCCTACACTAATCTGTAGGAAACAGACTTACAACCTTTATCAATAAATTAAATTGGATTTATCAACAAGACAATGTTGATAAAAATAAAAATTATTGCCAGTTATTGACGTATTTACTACCTGGCTAAGTATCAGCTTTTGTACTGTGCTACTTGGGACTGGTGTCACGTTAACCATAACATAGCTAGCTGGGTCATCCTGCTTGCTCCGTTTATTTAATTTTCTTTCCTTAAACATTGGCACAATACTGTGAGTCTTCCGAAATTTCACTGAAATGCCAGGAGTTATTACAAATGACATCTCTCTTGACAGTTCTGTTAGAGCTCTTTAATATAGGTTATCTGAGCCTGCTGCTTTAAAATTATTAATATTACTTATGATGATGAACCTCATCTTTAATTACTTGCAGACTGAAAAGGATTTCATCATCCTTCTGTAGTACAAATACTTCATCCTGCATATATTTCAATACTAAGCATTATTAACAAAACTTGCCCACTGTATCTTGTGCCAGTGCAAGGCTTTCTTCATCAGGTTACTCAGTTATTTTCACCTTCAGTTTAGTTGTGCCAGCCACAATTTCCTGTACTACTTTTAAGGTCCTCACTCTATTTTTATAGTTCATAATTCTCCATGGATATTGATTGCAATATAGCTTCCTTTTTAAAAAATAATAAGCATCAGTAATGATGACATTTTTCATGTGCAGGTTTCACTCAGAGCATTTTATAAATATTCATTAATCTTCAAAATATACCTGAGAGGAAAATAAGTAGTGAGAAGCAAACTGAGTCAGTGGGAGAGAGTCAGTAGGAGACTTATCTGATCATTGCAAGTATTGCAGAACTAGGACTAGCATGGACAAGTTCTGTTTCGGAGCCTTATTTCACACTGCAAATGTAGTTGCGCTTCGTAAGGTGATCCTTGGACAAAAGTTATTATGCAAAAATTATAAAAGAGATTTTATGAAATAAAATATTGCAAAAACCTGAGCATCCAAAAAATAGAACAAGTTATTAAGCAATGCATTTCCATGCACATTGAAGGATAACTAAATTATAAAAATAATAATTGTTAAATTATTTAAGACAAATAATGTCAAAACAGGCTAATTTGCCTTGCTGAGAGACAAYGAGCCTGCAGAAAAAGGGAACGCTGTAGATGAAATATGGCTTTTTAAGGGTTTTGATAACATTTGATGTAACATTCTGATAAGCAAACTGAGAAAACCAAAGTGCAAACGAAATCACCATAACATGGGTGCACAGCTGGTTAAAAAATATATTAAAATATTACTATGAGTATGTTGTCATTAATCTCAGACAGGTCTTCTGTTAGGAATCCCAAAGGGTCTGTTCTGATTCTAGTCAACACTTTTGTTTACTCAGACAATGAAGTAGAGATTTTGCAAGCACTTTGAAGGACAAGGTTAGACTAAAAACAATCTTTCTAACCAGAGAACTAGTCCAAGCCCTCAAAGGTGAAATTCTGAAAAGGGAGATGAAAAATGCTTGCACTGAGGAAAGGTAAATCAAGGAAAAAATTCATCCACGGAAATACATGGCAAGGGAACAGCAGAGCAGCCAAGGAGCTAGGATGCGTAGTAGCAACCTATGCCATTTACAGTTGAAATGTTACACTGTGGAAGTTTTAATCTTTTAAGGCTTCAGTGTATGCAGAGCCCTGGATGTCCTGACTCACAAAGCAAGCAGATGCAGGACCTGCAGACATCCTACTAACAGTTACTCACAGAGTTCGTGACGTATCTCACATTCCACGGAGGCGCTGCTTCTGGAATGACCCCACTGCACAGACAGTGGAATGTGGTGGGTATCAGGCAGAGTTTAACTCTATCCATCTTCTCAATGAAATCAGCTCACAAGCTCTGCCAACGCAGTATCTTCTAGGAGAGCAAACATGCTCCTGGTATATATCTAATGACTATATAAAGTAAAGGGAATAAAATTAGCTGAATTTATGCACATTTTCTGGTTATTTTCCTTCCTTTTTTCTGTTCAAAAGGTTTGCATAACTTGGAGTTATTTAAAAAAATGCCATGTGCTCTAGACAGCTCATGGGTCTGTTGTGTGTTTGCTGTACTTTATTATCCAAGGGAACACGGTGATTTAGACAAGAAGAGTTAAGTAAAGAGTCCAAAAAACATTAGGATTTGGATTACAATTTGAAACATTGCCAAACTTTACTAATGGCAAGACTAAAAGTCCCACGTGCCTGAAGACTGATAATGCTCAAGCACAACTCATTTTCCTTTTTGGCAAAAAAAGACCAGCACCTTTGATAAAATCACCTTAGTGAGCAGATCTAATTCAGTGTGAACTCCAGACAACACTGAAAAAAGAGCCAAGCTATGAAATCAATCATGTACTTCAGATAAGTGTGAGGACACAGTGAGAATCAGACCCCAACAATCTGGCAGCTTTCAACATCTCCAAGAAAAAGTTGCAGCGATCCCCTACTACTGAGATTTAACTTCTCAGAGAAATGAGGGGGGAAACTCTGCTGCACTGTTTTGCTTCCCTTTAGCTATTAAAAGCATACCTCTCCTGCCTCTGTTTTGATCACCAACTGCTATCCGAGTCTTGGCATTCTTTTGGCCTCCTTCCTTGGAAATGCAGTGAGCTCTCTGTGGAGTTTGCCTTGGTTCCCCTCTCAGACAGCTGTGATTAATTTAATGTTCAAGCTCTTGAGTTAATTCTCTCATTAGATCACTTTCCTTCTTCATGGAATTATTATTCCCACAGGAGAAATGAGAAAGACTAAAACAATATTGTGCTAGTATCTGACACACTGCATCCAGGATGTTTACTTTAAATCAAATTGCCTGGAATTGCTCCAGATCTATGGCTTAAACACAACAATCTTCTAACTGGTGGGGAACTATAGCCACGCGTGTTGCACAACATTCCCAGTTTCACTGGAATTCCTCCAAACTTCCTGCTAGGTAAGTGTACCCAGAACACAAACCTCTCCACACAAGTAGGTCAGATGACACAATTCCTTCATCACTAGGGCATACTTTAAGACTGAAAAAGTTTTTTCCTTTTTTTATGACTTTTTATCATACACCAATCACCTTTCTACCCAAYGCTATTGTGAAGATGAAGCCTGGAACACACAGCAGTGAAATATTGCCAGTGCTCCTGAAATCACAAGCCATTACTCACTGGGAATGTCACRTTCCCTCTGGAGGCTCTTGCAGCTCAGACATGCTCCCCACTTTTGCTGCCTGCCAAATGGCTCCCTGGGGTATGGCTGGTCATGGGAGGGCATCACCCCACTCAGCTGGATTCTAGCACAGCCTGCTTCTCAGTACCTTTGGTGCAATGTGGATACTCGGGAGAGTTTCTCAATACACAGTTCAAGAATGCTAAACTTGTCCAGACTGACAACTCTGATATCAGGCAGTTACCTTAATGTCACCTTTACCTGAAGCCGTATTACAGTGAAAGTAATAAAAATACTTAATTACAAATTCCAAAATAGACAGAGTTCACAAAGGCTTTAAAGATAGAGAAGGGAAGGGAAGGGGAATCATTCAGCATGGCACTTCAATGAGCTTTACAGTTTCCCTAGCCATTAACAGTTCAGCTGAGAATGAAGGTTATAGCTCTTGGGCCAGGTCCAAACCTGCCAAGAGAGAGAGTTCTCGTGCCTGGCTTAAGTCTGGAAAATGTGTTATCTCACTGTGAAGCACAATGCCTTTACCCACTGAGGTGGGAAACATTCAGACCCTGAAGGGAAGCTCCTTCATCCACTAAAGCTTATGTATTACCTAAAAACATAAGCTGACAACAGGTTTATGCGGGTATCTAATTAGAATCTAGTGCCTGTAGCTCATTAGAGGCTTTTGACTGAGTAGACAACATGACAATCAGTCCCATTGGGGTGATAATGGGTTAACCACCATTGTCTTTGAGAAATACCTTGAAAGTACCCAGGGAGCCTCTTCTCTCCTCCATGTTGCATGAGTGTGAACTCCAGCAGCCTTTCTCATCTTACCCCTACTAGGGGCTGCAAATAAATCATGCAGCACATAACACCACCGCTCCACTAAACTATGCATCAACAGAGACTGCTGATCTGCATCATTGCTTTGTGCATGCAATGGCATCCAGGGTAAATGGGACACCTGGTCAAACGTAGGCCATAACAGATAGAAGGCGTCTTGGAAGTATGAGAGATGTAGCTTAGTGCACTAGAGATATTTCTAGTCCTCATAAACTCTTGGTGGCTCTGTACTTCTGCAATTTTGGCTTCCCTGGGAGAAGTTTGAGTTCAAGTCCTTATGAAACTTAGGGAAGCGGAGCAAAAATGGTTGTATCCTATGAAGGTTTTGTGACCTGGACACCAAAACACAAAGTAAACTCCTTTCCATTTTGGTGAGGCTGTCCAACACCTCTCATCTGATAGGTCAAGTGCATTAAAATACAAGTAGTAACTACAGTGGGTAATTAGTAATTAAAACAGCAACTGACCGTACCACTGAAAGATTATAGCAGATGCCTTAGCACAGAGGACAAAGTGCAGAAGAGATGGACTGCAGTTTGGAACGGGAAGTGAAGATTTCATACCCATTGAAACTGGGGGAGGAATTTGACCTGGCACATTCTGGTTGACTTTCATGGAAAGTGGCTCCCTATCACAAAACATCCCATGGGGTTTGTCGTACCTACAAATAGTCAAGGCCTGAGTTTCATGTCTCTTCTGCAAGAGAGAATTTTAGCAGCCAAGCAAGGTAAGGAAACTGCTTGAATACTAAGTCAAAATGATCCCAAAAGCTATAGGTATAACAGACAGACCAGAGGCAGAAAGGCAAAACTGCATGTTCAAATAAATTATTTTCCTTTTAGTTTCTTTGAGACTAAAAGCCCTCCACCTTTATGGAGTTCTGGGGGAAAAACAAACAAACAAAAAAAAMCAAACAAAAAAATCAACAAAAACCCAACACCTTAGATCTAACAAAGATCTTCCTGTAACAGAGGAGAACTACAATACCCACACATGCAACACCTTTTAGCCACCCATTTTGTTGCCTGTTCAAATGCATCATCCTGTAAGAAACAGCACCATCTGCAGGATTTGAGAGAGGGAGCACAGACACCTTACTCCGCTCAGCAGAACATCTTCCAAGCATCTGGAAAGGTTTTCCTGAGAAGCCTTCAGCCAGGGAAATCTGTGGGCCAATGTGGGATAACACAAGGAGGACTGCAATGTTTTATGGTGCTCTGGCACAACACAGGGGTTTTTCAAGAGAAAGCCTGAATAGCTTGTTTGTGAGATTCTTCCCACTGAGGGGTTTTGGTACTGTGACAGCAGCACTTCTGTGCAGGTGTGAGCAGTGGGACACGTTGAGGAGCACAAGGCATGCCTTTTTTGTCACCTATCCTATATGTCAGTCAGCACCGAGCTGGCTTACTGGCAAATATCATGTTAGGAGCCTATTCAATTAAAATTGAAGGCATTTTTAATTCCTTCACTGCAATGACTGTCATTCTTGGTGTTAGTTAATCAAAAGGCTCCTCATTACACAGTGCAATTTCACACTGTCAAATGTACTTTCAGACTTATTCCAGAAAATCTACAGCTTGTTTTGGGAAATGCACAATAGCATATGGGAGCATTAGCTCCATCTTGTACAGATTCTGTGTAGTTACAGAAGAAACACGCTGAAGCAGTGCCCTCTTCTGGAGGCAGAACCATTCAACCACATTAATACAGTAGAGGACAGGCCTTCAGGGCAAAATTAGCAGTCTCAGCAACGCTATTTTGTGTCTGTGAATTTGGCGCTATGGTGTGAAATCCCAGTACTGGCCAAGTGTCTAACAGCTGACATCAGCCAGCGACTGAGCCACTGGCATTTAGGACAATTCTAAGCCTTTTACTCACAGGCCACTTCCAATGAATAAAATGTCAGCACGAGAGGGGTCTGGTTTCTTTTACTGATTCATCAATGAAAGAAAAATCTCAATGCATTTATTGGCCTAGCTTAAAATTTACACTGCGTTGTATCAGCATGCATCCAAATGTGTGTGCTTGCAGAAACCTTTTTTTCTATCTATCTAGATCTATATTTTCTATGGGTATTTTTTAAGACCAGCTTGAAAGGTAATTTTACCACTCCACTGTCAAGAATGTAATGCTGATGAATGGAGAAACCAACAGTCCCCAGAGAGTATCATGGTTCAGATTCCTTCCAGAAGCAGATTTAAAAGTTACTACAATGAAACGCAGAATCATGAGAAAAGCCTGAGGGGCCATGACCATTGTAACTGTAAGCAGACATGTTTTTCTTTCCCAGTCTCACAGTAAATAGATATGGAAGCGTTCCAAGAGGCTCTCTGATTGCTTTTTGCTTTGGCTGCACGTCAGGTTGCTGGAATAGTTGCGGAAAACTCAGGAGGGATGCTTTTCTCTCAGAATCAGTGCCAGCTCTGCTGGACCCAGTGACCATGTGTGTGTAACTCAGTATGTGATGCTCATCCCTTGGTCAGTGCTCAGGCATGCAGTGACTCAGTGAATTATACAGACTAAGACGGAAGCATGCCCTGCCTCAGGATCGGTGCTGACCCCAGTGGCCCGCATGGTACTGCTGCAGGACACTGTGATGAAACATCCGTGCTGGAATGAAGAGGAAGGCCCAAACATGGCATGACACTATAGAGAAAGGGGGTGCGTGGGCTGGCTCTGCCTCCAGTCAGTGCTGGCTCTGATGCCACAGTCCTGAGCTAATGACAGGCAGTTCCCCCTGCCTCCCATCTCTGGGGTTCCCCCAGGCAGATTGTAGCTGCGGTCTCTCCCCAGCACTGCCATGCTTCTCTCTCACAAGCACAGATTAAGGTTGCTAGGAATCCAGTTTGCAAAAGCATGCCTGAGCGGAATATGACTGAGGGACAGAGATTGTGAAGGCAGTGAGTAAGGTGGTGGCACATCTGCCATTCACCAGTTACCTCGGCACCAGGTGCAGTGAGTGAACCTAGCAGGGGACCAGCTTTAACCACAGACAAGAAAGCTCCTCACAGAGCAGGCAGYGAGCTCACGGTGCAGCGGACAGATGTGCCTGTGAACAGGCTCCACAGGGCCAAGTGACCATGCAATCACATAGACAAAGGATCAGATAGACGTACCACAACCAGGGCAGATCCACCTCCTACGCCCGCTGAGGAAGAAGGGTACTCAGCACACAGGACACCTCAGCAGGCCCTCTTTTACGAAGCCCGCCGTCGCCAGCCATACCCACCTCAGCGGGACGAGCGCGCCCCCCGCTAACGACCGCTCCACCACCACCACCGCGCATGCGCCATGGGCGGGCAGAGCTGGGCGCCGCGGGCGCCGGTGCGCATGCGCCAGCGTTGCCCCTCAGGGCGGCGGGGGACGGGGAGGGGGAAGGTGCCGCCACCTCGGGGAGCGCTATGGCGTGCGCCGCTGCGGCGAAGGGCGGCGGGAGCTCCTTCTCCGACCGGCACGCCCGCCTCCTCCTGGCCCAGATCAACCGGTTGCGGGCCGGGCAGAGCTTCTGCGACGTGCGGCTGGAGGTGGGCCCGGAGGCGTTCGCCGTGCACCGCCTGGTGCTGGCGGCCAGCAGCCCTTACTTCGCGGCGCTCTTCGCGGGCGGCATGAAGGAGTCCGGCCGGGATGTGGTGCGGATCGCGGGCGTCGAGGCGGGCACCTTCCACACGCTCCTCGAGTTCATCTACACAGGTAACGGCTGACGGGGGGCGGCGGGGACGGTTGCCCGACGGCCGGGCCGGGGTGGCGGTTGCCCGACGGCCGCAGCCTCGAGCGGAGCCCCGCTGTCGTGTGCGTGCCCGCAGGGGTGGTGAGCATCGGGGAGCACAACGTTCAGGAACTGATCGTCGCCGCCGACATGCTGCAGCTCACCGAGGTGGTGGAGCTCTGCTGCGAGTTCCTGAAGGGGCAGATCGACCCGCTGAACTGCATCGGCCTCTTCCAGTTCTCCGAGCAGATCGCCTGTCACGACTTGATGGAGTTCACCGAGAGCTACATCCACGCGCACTTCTTGGAGGTGCAGAGCGGGGAGGAGTTCCTGGCGCTGACAAAAGAGCAGCTGATTAAGATCTTGCGAAGTGAGGACCTAAGCGTCGAGGACGAGTACCAGGTTTTCATAGCAGCAATGCAATGGATTTTGAAGGATGTGGGAAAAAGAAAGAAATATGTCGTAGAAGTACTGGAGCCTGTTCGATTCCCTCTGCTACCAGCACAAAGGCTCCTAAAATACATAGAAAGTAAGTGAAAGAAGGGAAGAAACAGTATCAGATGTTTGGATTTGAGCAAACCATGTGTCGTTCAGAGTTACTGGATTTTGATGGACTTTTTAAAATTAATAGCATGATGATTGAAAAGATTTACTCTATCCAAACAAATTCTACTTTCTAACAAATAAGCACAGCTTACTTTAAAAACATGCTTTTGAAAAAGTCTTATAAAAGATTTGTCTGCTGTTTTAGGAGAAGCTAGTAACTTTTCTACAACTGAGTTACTTATTGTCTGTAACTTTTCACTATGCCTTTTTTCATCTACTTTTTTCCTCAAGGTATTCCAGATTTCAGCCTTCGGGTGGCCCTGCAAACTCTGTTGAAAGAATATTGTGAAGTCTGTAAATCTCCCAAAGAGAACAAGGTCAGCAGTTTTCTGCAAGCTTCTAAAGGTCGTCCCCGGAGGAAAGCCAGGAAGTACCTTTATGCAGTAGGTTAGAACGTGGCTGTTTGAACCTTGTAAAACAAATGATGAAGTAGTATCTCATATTACAGTACCAAAAGAGATACTGGATTTTTTTTAATCAAAAGATATAAAAATGGCAAAATATTGCATCTGGCTGAGTTACCATGTTAGCTGCTTTCTGCTTAGAATTGCACAGAAGGGTAGCATTCACATTTCATGTCATTATGACATGGCATTCAAAGCCCAGATTTGCCTTCTAGAAATTATTTGCCTTGGGTGGAAAGCTACAAATCAGCAGAGGATTTGCCCATGGTTCACTGCTGGAATGGTGTATGCAAATTCACTGCACTCCTTGTTCTTCTGAAGCTTGAAGTTTTCTCTGTCCAGAATACTTTGGTTCATATGATGGAATACTTGAAATTGCAAGTTTTCAGCAAAGCTGGAGCTTTGTATTGGAAGGGAATGCTCTTGTTTCACCCTCTGGGAAGTAACACCAACTTAAGATAGCAAGGGCTGTTGGCTGGTCTCTGCATTTTACTGAGAACATGAACAGTAATGTTTGTAGCGTTGTGGTGAAGTCATCAGCTCACGCACAAGTTGCGTGACATTCAAGGTAACCAATTCTTCTTTGTGTGCTGGAGAAACAATGCTACTTGGAAAAGTCCAATTCCTTCTAGAAGTGGCTAATGGCTGTTACTGTCATTTTTTCTATGGTTTAGATATAGGAGGATGGGGATGAGCAGGAAGCTGTTACTCAGCCACGATCTTTCCACTTACTTTCTAGGTGGGTACACCCGACTGCAAGGAGGACGCTGGAGTGACAGTAGAGCTCTCAGCTGTGTGGAGCGATTTGACACCTTCAGCCACTACTGGACCACAGTGTCCTCTCTCCACCAGGCCCGGAGTGGGCTGGGTGTGGCTGTGGTGGGAGGAATGGTCTATGCCATTGGAGGTAACAGTTGAAATACGCTTTCTTTGTTACATGGATACTAGAGAACTCATGGATGGAGATTTTTAAAATGATTCTTCCTGTAAGTGGTTCTGAGGAACCCAACAGTAGATAACACAACTTTTAGATATAATAACAATTGACTTGGGGTTCCTTGGTTCTCCACCGTCACTGCTCTGTGAATGCCTGTTTGGGCTCCTATGCTGGCCGTTTTTTACTAAGCTGCTCTCCCCTTATGGTATAGCAACTCACAGGTAAGCATATGGACATGTGCAGATATACTAAGAGATGTTGGATATTCTGCGGACTTTGCGTACCACCACTAACGGCATTTCTTTTCTCACTTGTAGTCTAGCAGAAGCCCATAGCATAAAAGGCAGTAGTACAGGACAGACCACTTGTGGTCTGCCTACCTGGAAAGGCATGTTATGTATGTTTGCACAAGGATGTGATGAGTAGCTCTACCAGCCCGTCATTAAAGAATGCATATGTATACTGTTTTTATCACCGCAGAACACATTCTTTGGTACTGAAAACCACGTCAGTTGTGCTGCAGAGTAAAAAGTGTGTAGCACTGTGGTTGTTCACCCCTCTGATGTTTTCAGTAATGTTTCAGGGAACTGTTGATGAAAGCTGTTCCTAGCAATGATTCAGTTCTAGGTATAAACGAAGCTTTTGCTACTTTGGCCGTTTGGCTAGCTGAAAGAAAGATCTTGTATTCAAATGTCTGTCCTGGAAGGAGTTGAAGAATGCTTCTGTATCTGCAGTGCAAAACACTGCATTTCCCCTGTCTTTGTTCTTGCTCTTACCATGCAGGTGAGAAGGACTCGATGATTTTTGACTGTACTGAATGTTACGATCCTGTTACTAAGCAGTGGACCACTGTGGCTTCCATGAACCATCCCCGTTGTGGACTGGGGGTATGCACATGCTATGGTGCTATCTATGCTTTGGGTAAGTTAATTTTAAAGGTGTTAATTCATGGAACTTGTAAATGGATTTGATCTTAAATATTACATCTTGATGTTGCAAATTTGCAAACTTAAGTTTTGAAAAACAGCTGTTTACATGAGCATTTGCATACCAAATCTTTGTGGATTAGTTATTGTTCAGTTATAACTTATTTCCATCGTAGATTGCATGCTGGTTTCAGAAATAGTCTGTCCTGGAACAGTGCCCCATATGTCTAAAAATGCAGCTAACACACAGCTTCATGCCATTAAATTCTTTCCTGTGTTTGCTGTTACTTGCAGGAGGTTGGGTTGGAGCAGAAATTGGCAACACAATTGAAAGATTTGATCCTGAAGAAAATAGTTGGGATGTGGTGGGAAGCATGGCTGTGCCCCGTTACTGCTTTGGGTGTTGTGAAATGCAAGGTGAATATTGTTAAGTCTGTATCCATAAACATTTCCAAGAGCCATTGGATTTTGAAGCTTTATGTTTCAGCCATGAATTTTTACCTTTGTCTTGTACTGTGCTGTCAGTTGCACAAGCTTGTGCCTCACTTATTTGTCCTTCTATTATCATCTTTTTAATTCTACAGAACTCAAAGACTACAAAGTTCTCTGTCTTCTGTCTTGATTAATTATTGCTTTCATCAGAGCTTCTTAGTGCTTGAGCCTCAAGTTACTCATTTGAAAGCTTTATTTATGCTGCTACTGGACAAATGGAGGACTTTTATCTGGCATTCTTAAACCATCTTAATGTCAGGCTGAAACTTGTGACAAACATTTTCTGTCTTTCAAACCTTTGTATTATGAAACCTAATAGAGGAAAAACTCGGTTTCTACAGGTTTGATTTATGTTATTGGTGGTATCAGCAATGAAGGAGTAGAGCTACGTTCTGTTGAAGTCTACGACCCAGTATCTAAACGTTGGTCTGAGCTCRCTCCAATGGGCACCCGAAGAGCGTATCTTGGTGTGGCTGCTCTCAACGATTGTATCTATGCTGTGGGAGGCTGGAATGAATCTCAGGATGCACTTGCTACTGTAGAAAGATACTCCTTTGAAGAGGTATGGTAGAGTCCCTTTCTTTCATAAATGTAGATTGCATCAACTTTGTGTAAGATGCTATAGAGGTAGCCTGCTTCCTTTCTTTAAAAAGAAAGAATAAAAAAGTTGGAAATTCCATTTCCTTTCCACTACTGGCTGGTAATCTGAGTGAAACAAAGCTTCAGTGACCTCAGGGTCTGTCTGTCCTAACCAGTCTGTAGAATCTTGCTATCTGACTTAGTGGAGTGTTTACGAGGATTGTATGCATGCTTTTGGGAAACTGAAAGCTAACCAATACTGATGATGCATAGATATACTGTAGTTTGGCAAATACTTGCTAGGGTTAAGATGGGGGGGATAGATTCCCCCTCTGCAATAGACTGGTCAATAATCTGACTAGAGAGAAAAAACTCCCTGGAAAAACTGAGAGTTGCCCTTTGTTGCAAAAGTTGGAAGATCTTTCTTGTGCWTCAAAATGTAGTGGTGTTTCAGCGTGACTAGAAAAATCACTTTGAACACTTAAACTTTTGAATAAGATAAGAAATTATTCCTGACTATTATTGCTCATGTTTATATGATGCTCTTTGGAACAGTAGCTAGTGTTAAAAGCAGAACACAATCCAGTGTGCCATTCTGTTTTGCATTTGGAATTGAATTTAATTTTCCTTATTTCCCACCTCAAACTCTGTACCATTCTCTATTCTGGAGACAGATTACATCTTGCAGTGACTGAAGAAAGGGAGGGTTGTTGTGTACAGACAGTATATGATCTGTTCTTTAGTGACTGGCATGATTTGGACCACTTCTGAAAGTGTTGTCACTTMAGTCTTGATAATCCTCTTGATACTGTACACATACCATATTTGAGCCTGTGAAGTGTATGCATAGTGTTCTTTGTATATGTTTCGGTCTTTAAGCTTTGAAAGTTACTTTTATCAGAACCGGTGCTTACCCTAAAACTACTTGTTGACTCTTTCACCTTCTCATTAGGAAAAGTGGGTTGAAGTTGCATCAATGAAGATACCAAGAGCTGGTGTCTGTGTTGTGGCTGTGAATGGATTTCTTTATGCCTCGGGAGGCCGAGCTCCCAGTCATGATTTTGCTGCTCCGGTAACCTCTGACTCTGTTGAAGTTTATAACCCTCATATGGACAGTTGGACTGAAATTGCCAATATGATCACCAGCCGCTGCGAGGGAGGTGTAGCTGTACTGTAAAACACAAAGAAGAAAACTCATTCAAGGAATGAGTAAATCTGTCTCCTCAGATTTCCAGTTTCGTTGGCCAGAAACCTCTTCTAACACAGGAGCTTCAGTAGAGACAGTGGAGAATTAGATCAGAGAGCTTTTCCTGAGCAAAAGGAAATATTGAAACTCTTGCCCTTCAAAGTAAATTGGCTTATCTAGTGTCTGTCTCAGGAAGTATTCTGTTAAGAGTAGGAATACCTCTTATGACTGGATTAAGCTCACTTAAATAAATGGCGAATTTGCCCTGTAAAAATCTGAAGAAATCATTCCAGCACATTAGAGACGTTAATCAGGTTGTTAACTCTCTAAGGTGCACCAAAGCTAGCATCTTTAGCGGGCCTTACAATCTGGAAGGAGGCTACTGTAGACAGCTAGGAGTTATCTGTAGATAAGAGCAGATGGGCTACTTGGTTAGCATTAGTTGTCCTTTTCTGATGGAAAACAAGGAAGAGAAGGTAACAGATGGGAAAGACTTGGTACCTCTACTTATGACCTTGATGCATTTGAGCCTCTCTGCTGCTGCTGGACATGACAGGCATTAAATATGAATTGGATATTTACTTTCTGGCCACTCCACTAACTTGGATGGTAAGTGGTTGAGAATTTCCTGTTCTGGAGGTTATTCTCACAGTTCTAATAATGTCATTCCATTTCAGCACAGGCTTTTCTTCTCGGTGGTATCAGTGATGACAGTAGAGCTCCTTTTTGTGTAAGCTTTGATGAATTTTAAATGAAAATGCTATTCATCAGATTAGCTGTTCTGTTTAGGACTGCTCTTAGCATAAAAATATAGGGAAAGCCTTTTGCCCCCCCCCTTTTTTTTTTCCCTTAGTTAAATGTGTTTTTACCCTGTGTGACACATGCTGAGACTTGGCATTGGAATACATGCTATTCTACAAGGTAGACACATTCATCCTTGCTACATCTTGTATCCTGCCTCTTCCAAATTTGAGCGGACAGAGCGTTTTGTGATAGAATTAGCTGCATTCAGCATTAAAGTGATGCTATTAGTGTGTTTTGTCTTCAGGAGTTTGTATTTAGCTTGGATACACTTAGTAGAACAATACTACTAGGAGTTTGGAGTTATTTCTAGATTCATTTAATTAACGTACTTGAAGTTGCTTTTTGCACAACATGATTGCATTTTCTGCACAGCTGTGGATGATTTGGATGGAGTCTGAAATAAGGCTGCTTGAACTTTGATAGACAGTGTTATTCTAGAACACAAAACCACAACTGGAATGTCACAAAACAGGAAGCCTGCACTGTGTAGACAAAGGAGCCTTCATGCTATCTAGGTCAATATCCCCTGTGTAAAATTAACAAATTAATACATGAATAAAAGCCTGCAAGGTGAGTGTTGCAGGTACCTTAAGAATCTAGGTCTTACATTCTAACAGGGCTGGGAGATTGCCAGGCTAAAACATGCTAGATGATGGAGCATTTGTTTCTCTGATCATTCTATAATCTTATGTGTGCTTTTACTTCAAAAGGAATTCTTATGTGTGTGAACTAATGTCTATTCTGTCTTTTTTTTCCCCCCAAGTTTAAGCTTGTTTTAAAGAGTTTTTCATAATAAAATGCATTTTCAGAACTGACTGTGGAATGCTCTTGAATAGGTTGCTTTCCTATCATAATGAGTTGTAGCACTGCCACTTTCTTTTTTTTTTTTTTTTTTTCCTTTTTTACTGGAAATCCTATTTCCCAATAGGACACTAGGAAAGACTGATTATAAATGTTGACTATTTGAAAGGTGCAAGTAACACACTTCTGTAGTAAAATACTCATGTATTTCTTTTCTCAGTGTAAAATCACTCAGACTTCTTGGAAGTCTGGCTGCCTTGCCAGCTCTGTGCAGCCCTCTCTGGGATCTGATGATAGGTAATATTTCTTAGGCTTTCTTCTTTACATTTCAGGATCCCTCGTGAACCATTTGAGAAACATTACCTTAGCTGTATTTTATTAGTTTGGGAACTAGGAGTTTGATCCCTACCCATAAACTTTCTGTTCAGTGGAGCTTGAGGGAGTCCGCTGTTGTATGAAGTTACCTTCTCCAGTTTTTGTGGTTGATTCTATCATGTTTGAATGAAACTTTGAAGTCGGTTGATTATGGTCTCTGATACTCAGCACCTCTTTCCCTGAATCAAGCCAAAGGCAGTACTCTTCTCTGGACCCATCTTAAAAAATGCCATGTCTAAGTGAGAAAGAATACAAGAACTGTTTTCATTTACAAACTCAATTTTCCTTCCTTTGTATTCAGAGAGCACTGAAATAATCGTCATTTCAGAGGTATGATGCGGTTAACGTGTAAAGGTTAACTGGTTACAAAAGTTAGAGGCTCATGTACATAGCTGCTGTTTCAGCAATATCATACAAGATGGCTCTATCTTCAGGATAGGCAGGTTTCTTAAACGTCTGTTCTTTGCAGAATGAACAGGTAACAAATTCTAAGTGACAGTATGTGCTTTATTCTGTATAGAACAACAATGAAGAACAGTGCTTTAAGAGAACTATGAGGATTATCTAAATTGGTCCTAAGAATGTGTGTGGATGTCACTTTCCAGATTTCTTCTTGCATCTTCTACTATACTTGAAGAATACTTAAGATAAAAAGCCTACAGTGAATATGCCCACATACAATATATAGGTTTCTTGAGGTAGCTGAGGCTAGAAAAGAAAATCTATGTGATTTACGTTGTATCTTCTTCCCCTAAATGATGACTTAAGTACAAAGAGCATATGCTCCTGCAGTGTTTTCAGTAATTGGCCCATCATGGAGGGTTTGCAGGCTACAAGTCCATTTGTACCTACCCCAGGTGCTCAAATAAAATGAGTTTTGAGGAGGGAGAAGACACAAGCTACTTTCAATCCCATTATCTGATCTCCTAGTGCCAGCGATCAAGTCCTTGTGTCATATCATACATTTGTCCATGTGTCATACCATAATTTGATAGTACTTTAATTTAGGAGTATGACAGATCTTTATGGCTATGTTCATGCAGCTTCCTTGGCTAGGCAGCCCTAAGTCCAAACAAAACCTAGGAACAGATGGCCCAGGTATCTTTTTTTTTATTTAAGTAAGCCTGAGTAGGAAGCTAGCCTTCTGCCTCTTATGGCACCTTGTCAAGGATACAAAGCTTCCCCTTCTGGCTTCCCCCACTCTGTCACAGCAGCTGGATGACATGTCAGGTGAGTGCTGACCTTGGTTTGCCACTGCAAACAAACCTTGCCTATCCATTCTTACCTGACTAGCACTCAATCACTTAGCATTCTCAGCATCTTCTCAGTTGAAATAAGACAGAGAAGAGTTTTTGCATTTCCACAACATAGGAATTGAACATGTATGTACTTTTACATACTTCTCTGCTGCTTCTTTAAGAAGAACTGTTCTCACCTGGTTACTGTTTATGACTACACGGTTGTTCTCCCCACCACAGAACATTGCCATGCATTATAGTTAAACCAGATACTTTAATAATACAGTATAGAGCAATTCATACCCATGTCATTTGAATCTCCATTTTAAATTCATATGACAGTAACATCTCATTCAAGAGTGATGCTTTCTTCTGCAGATAAGGACAGACTCATGCCTGCCTTGGAAGTCATTGGTATTTACAATCCTTCTCTATTAAACTTGCTAAGTTGTTTACTTTGAGAATAAGCATCTTGATCACTGCCATCTGATGACTTACAAGCACAAGTAAGTCTTTATTTCCCCTGGAACTCAATACAAACACTTTATTGGCAGATAAATAGCTTTTTGCTACTGATTTATTATTTTGTGTTCTGCCATTTATTTCTGCTGTTAYTTAGCTGCTCCTCTGAAATAGTCTTCAATGCTGCAGTAGCTAATAGTGATGATACCATCACCACTGTTCCCACTACCCTCAGTACTTTAAACCACCTAGGGTAAGTAGGAAGAAGGGAAAGGTCATAATGTAGTGCTATCCCTAAGGCCATTACTAGCATTACTGCACCATGAGTGGTATCTTTAAAAAGTAAGGCTTGCCAGGCAAGTAGAGGAGGAACTGTACTGTTAGCCAGGTTCAGCCAGTCTGGCTTGGCCGGGCTGTTTTCTGGGAGAGCAAACCCCCACCTCATTCCTCCTAGGAAAGAGACTGTTACAGCACCATACGTAATCTGAGCAAATGCCAGCTCTGGGTAGTAGGTCCCTTGGACTGCCATTGACAGTGGCACAGAAACAAATGGAATTAGCCCTACGAGGCTTAAGTAAAGGGCTGGCTTTGGAGAATCCTTTAGTGATTTCATGCTTTGTTGCAATATGCCTGAGTCTTTGGTCTCAGATTCTTTGGGGGTTTTCTTCTTGAAGAAGGGGGGAGAGGTGTGAAAAGCCTGGAGCTTGGTTGCACATACTGATGCTGGGTTGAGGCTTCGAGATCCTGAGAGAAGACACACATCTCTCTGCAGACGGAGGCCGACAGAAGAGCAAGTTGTCTTATTCTTTCCATACAGTAGTAGTCTGGGACCAGTTAACTTCTGGAGCTGCAATTATAAAATTGTTCTGAATACCTTACAATGTAGGCTTACGGATCTACAGTTACCTAAACTACCTATGAAATATTGCACCAAGTAGTTTTCCAAGTCAGGTCAYGTCACAGCTGCCCTTCCTCTCAGTTTTCAGGTGTTTTTAACTTAACTAATTAAGCTAACTGATACAGCTTTCACAAGCTAACTGATGAAGAGCAAGTAGGCTCTTCATAGCAAGTAAGCAAACCTTACTCACTACAAAAGGTTTGTGTATCCACCTTCCATCCACACATGCATTCTTCAGGCATTTTCAAGTTAAGATATATCAGTCCTTTTCAGAGTAGAATACAAAATTATTCCAGAAGTAGTACAAGGTCACCCCAGAAACTRGCTACTATGCCCTCACCACTCTACCAAAAAGAGAGAGGAAAAAAGACCTTTAGGCAATAAMATTTTATTTTATAAAAGAAATATCTTAGCTTTGGCTAAAAGCTGCTGTAGAAACTAGGAATTCTCTCAGAAAAGCTGAGTGATAAACATGTGGCTACTCCAACTTGTAAGTCACCTTTTTTTTTTTTTCCCCCAATGCTCCAGTCATACCTTTTGCTATTTTAAATATAGACAGCAAAGAAGGCTTCAGAAACTTACTTTGAAAGGCGTGTGGAAGCAGCATCGTTGTATGAGAGGAGACATACTTGCTTTATCAAGGCCCTGAAACATAAAAATTCAGGAGAAGGTCTGAAACTGATGAATAGCTGAGTTTGTCTTATGTCCAAAGTTCAGTCAGTCTAGACTTGTTTATCAGATGTGAGACTCCTATAGATGTATATTTAAAGACAAACGTTTTATGTCCTCAATCCTTATTTATCCACCTCAGGATGTTTTGTTTCAGGTAGCTCTATGAACTGAAGTTCTGAAGTTGTAATAACTGTTACAAGAACGATTTCTAGTTAAGGAACTGAGTATCAGGAAACGGGCGATGGCTTCCCGTTTATGGATCATCTCCTTTTCACGGGCTAAATGGCTGCACGCAGTTGATAAACGACCAATTCCTTACACGTGGAAAAAACGATCCTTAGCCACTGAGAAGTGGAAACTTCATCTCACCCCAAGCTGCAGGGAAGCTACCTGTAGGGGGGGCAAAACTAACCGGGACGGTAAGCAGCTCACCGGCGGACCTGACTCCCCAGTTCACGGTCCTGCTGCTCCAGGGAAGGGGGCGGCTCCGCGCGCCGAAAGCCCAAGCCCGGAGGGCAAGGGGAGAGGAGAAGCAGTATGGCCGGGAGAAACGCAGGTCCCACCGGGCCCAGGCGCTCACCCTGGGCTGGCACGGAGGGGCCGCGCTGCCGAGCGGGGAACGGGCGGGGCRCTGCAGCGGGCCGGCGCGGGCTGTGCCCGTCGCTGGGCCCCGACCGCGGCGGTACCCACCGGCTCCTGCCCGCGGCCTCCCCAGCTGCCACGGCCCCGAGCCTCTTCGCTAAGGCGGCTTCCGGTGCCCTGGGAAGCGCTCCAGCAGCGCCGGCGCTCAGCGGTGCAAGTCCGGGCGGGAACAGGCGCGGCCCGTCTCGTTCCACCGGGCCGGGGAAGCGCCCAAGTGTGTGTGGCACCCACCAGAGCCGGCGGTCCCGGTCCCTGGCGTGCTTGAGACGGGGGACAGCGAAGCCGAAAAGGCACACTCCTTCCCCTGCCGCTGCGGCAGCCCCGCTCGCTCCTAGCCCGAGGGCTGCGGCCGGGCTGGCAGAGCGGCGACAAGGGCCGCTGCTGCCCCCGGGGTTGCTGTGCGGGGCGGGGGGGCCGCTCCTGCTTTCTAGGTTTCGGGATCTCCGCAGCGGAAAAGAGCGGCGGGCTGGCGGCGGACTACAAATCCCAGCCTGCCCCGCGGCGCCGCTCCCGGCCGATCGGCGCGGCGGGGGGGCGCATGGCCTTCTGGGACGCGTAGTCTCCGGTGGCGCCTGACAAGTGACGAGGACGGTGCGTGCTCCCGCTCTGATTGGTGGGGCGGGGGGCGCGCGCGCGCCCCTCTCCTTGGCCGGGGCGGGGGTGGGGAGCGCTCCGCGTGGCCGTCGGGGGAGCCAGGTGGGCGTGTCCCTTCCGCCTCCTCGGCCCCGCCCCGCGCGCTCGCAGGCCCCGCCCCCTCCGGCCCCCGGCCGGGCAGGGCCGGGCAGCCATTTTGGGCAGAGCTTTGTTATGGTTCTGGGGCCGCAGGAGGCAGCGAGAGGGGCCTGGCCGGTGAGTGCGGCTCCCACACCCCTCCTCCCGGCGCCCCGCCGCGCCTCCCCGCGCGGCCCCGTCGTCCGCCGCGCCGGGACCCGGCTCGCCGCCCCCCGTCGGCTCTGCGGCCTCGGAGCGGCCCAGGATCGGCCTCCCGCCAGGCCGGGACCCCGCTGGCGGCGGCGGCGGGGGGCGGTGCGGCCGCCGGGGGGGCTCTCTCCGCCCTCGGCCCCGCCGGGCGCCCACCCCCGTCCCTCAGCCGCGGCGGGCCCGCGAGGAACCCGCTCCCGAAGGCGGCAGCGAGGGGCTCCCTGCGGAGCAGGGCCGCCGGGCCGGGCCGGGCCGGGGGAGGGCGGTTGGGGCCGAGGCTTCTCGTTTATTGTTTCCTGCTTAGCCGGAAAGTTCCCAGCGCTTGACACTGCCTGGGCGCTGCCGCCGCCGTTCCGGCTCTCGGCCGGAGTTTAGCCTTGTCCTGTCATCGAGCGGGCCGGTCGGGGTCGGGGCGGGGGGGGAGGACGGCGCCGATCCGCCGCGGCGGTGGGGCGAAGTCCCCGGGGGACCGGGCTGGGCGCGGGGCTTCCTGCGCGGCGGCCCGGGGCGGACGGCGCGCCCGCGGCAGGGGCGACTCCGCTGCCGTCTGTTTTGATTGCGAGCTGGAAACGAAACTGGGTGAGCCGCGCTGGCTCGGGCCGTTTCCCTTCGCCTCCGATTTACGGCCGCTCTTTCCGGCAGCCCCCGGCGGGAGGGGGCGGTCGGCGCCGAGCAGTGACACGTGTGCTGCGGGCAGCCGGGCCCGAGCTTCCCCAGCACGCTGCCAGCCCCTCTCGGCCGACCTGTGCGGGGGCGAGGGCAAACGGAGGCTGGGAAGTTTGTCAGGTGCCTGTCGTTATCTGTTCACAGAAAAACAGCGCCTGGCCTGAGCGTGAGGTGGCTTTTTCCGTCGTGAAAGTTATGTCTGTGTGTCCGCTGTGTTTGATGCCCTGTTGGCCTAAGGTCTGGTATGGTTTAACTTAAACGGCTGTAGCTGGACTTGATCAGAACAGCTGTGTTCACACCTAGCATTTCAGAGATGCATTTAAAGCTTTGAATTGAGTTCAGTTTAGTAATGAACCGTTTTGGAACGATTTTAGAGCGGTTAGTGGGTGTCTGCGCAAGTTACAAGTTTTTAAACAGCTTTAGAGGAGCAGTCGCTATTTAAATCCTTGTAAGTAATGGCAGAATCGTTTAAGAGCATTGCTTAAAAATCTTTTTTTATTAACATGACCAGGTAAGTCAGCCTTCCTTTCCCCGCCCCCGAGGTCTGAGTGACACAAGCGTTAGTAATGTTGATAATACTCTAACGTTGCAAGTGACTGAGCAAAGTATGGAAACAGCAAAGGGGGGGGTATGGAGATGAGAAAACAGCTGAGATAATTGAAGAGCCATCAAAGCTGAGTTTACTGTAGAGTTGACATTGCTTCTATGAAAATGTTAGGTGGTTATGAAAAAAGCTTATGCAAATGTTACTTCATGAATGAATGTGGTGGTATTTCAGTGAAAGGTTCCCCGTGCTCATCCATTTGCAGACCGGTATTTCAAACTTCCAGTCTCTGACTCAGGAAGGAAACAGGTGTAGAGCAGTGGTAGGAAGAAATAAAATCATCAGGTTTAAGAGGAGCAGTTTTTCCTCTCGCATTCTTTCTGATCGTTTCTAAAGAAAAGTACCTTAAGAAGAACTTCTTGAAGTTTTGTATTTAGAATAGAAAAGCTTCAGGTGATACTCCCCTCTTTTTTTTTTTTTTTTTTTTTTTTTTTAAACAGCTATTTGTAGGGAAGTGCAGCCTCTGCATTTTATATTCATCTGGTTTGTAGTCTTAATCCTATATGACATAGGAGTTTCCATTGCAGATATCATACTAGGATTTAAAGCGAAAATATGCAGGGAACAGATGGCATTTAAAAAAAAAAAAAAAAAAAAGTCCTGTTTTTTCTGCGGATGTCTCAGAAATAAGAGGAGCGGAATGCACATGTGATATATAACAAATCAAGTGGAAGTGCACACTTTCCGAATTGTTAGGAAAAATACTTTACTTGGAGAACATTTTGCAGGGTATTGTCACCTTGTCTCACAGATGTGACTGCTTTGTACATGGTGTTACTGCCTCTTGAAATTCCTGTTTAAAATTAGGAAATTAAGTCACTAGAGAAAAATAATCTTCACTAGCATTTTCATGAAATGTAAAAAATATTTCAAGAGCTGTGGGATAGTCTTTTTTTTAAATACAGAAAAATACTGTGGTTGGATCTGAATTTCTTCAGGAGTGTGGGGTGTCAGATAATGTAGTTCTTATCTTTACTAAGTGAACAAAAACTGTTGATTCAAGAGTTAAAGTTGCTTTTTTTAATTTAATTTCAGCATTACAAGATGTTTGAAGTTAGTTGTGTAACTGCTGAATTGACTTAGTTGTGAAGTGTACTTCAGAGCGTGCTTTATTCGTTTGTCTGTATGAACAGATTGGAAAAGGGCTGGCTATGTTCAGTAGAGCTGAAACATAAAGCACCTCTCTTCAGTAAAGTGCTGGCTGCTTTTGCATGGATACAGCTTTTTCTTATGGCTTTGTAAAAACACAACCATGGGATGACTGTTGCTATAGCTTATACAGGGAAAGGTCATAGTTACTGAATTTTACAATTGGCGAGGTAGTGTGTATACCAGGAAGTTTGTCTGGGATTTTTAAGTTTTATGTTAATTTATTTGTCGAGGCAGGAATGGTTTAGATTTTGTTCTGCTAACACAGCAATGTAAGTAGACATTTTACTTTCACTTACGTAGTGACCAGGATACCAACTAAATCGTATGTAGCTTTTGTTTCAGTAAGAGTAATTGAAGTGCATGTTCTCTTTACTTGTCAGATTTGATGAAAAGCAGTGAAGTTGGCAGAACATGGTCCTGCTTAGAATACTTCATGAATGCCAGGATGTTGTTTAACTTGTGTTCTGTAAGTTAATATGTTCCTGTGAAAATGTGCCAAACTTTAATGAGTTATTGTACAGTCAGAAGATAATTTTACATTTTGGGGAGTGGATTTAGGTAGAGATTGATAGTGGCTAAGTATCTACCGCCCCATATGTGTATGTGCAAACACTGTGCAGACCTAAAAATTCTAGGTTAGATGAGGCCGTTAGCATGACAGTAAGTCGGAAGGGAAGCATATTGGTTAAATTAATCATACATATTAGCTATCAGGCTGTATCACCAATTCTGTATTCCAAACTGGAATTTCTTGATTAAAGTGCGCTTAACTATTTCAGTTCCTGCCTTCTCTAGCTGGCCTTCAAAAGTGTCAGAAGAAGAATTTTAACACTTTATGCTTCTTAGAGCTTTCTGTAATTAAACAGCAAAAAGACTTCGCAAAGTGTTGGTGTATGCAGTTCCATAAAATGACTAATCTGAAATAGTTGCACTTCCAAGGTCTGGCTTAACAAAAATCCTTTGAACCAGTGCATCCAAACATAACTGAGGTTTTCTGCAATAAATGATGCTCAGAAACAAATATTTTGCAGTGTATGACCTTGTGCCTCAGGGACTGTTGTACACTAAAGAGTTCAGCAGGAGCTACTGAAGTTCTAGGATTTACAGTCATTCTAGCAAAAATGCCAATGTCTTTTTTTCTTTTTTTTTTTTCCTCCTTGAATCTTGTGACCACTTCCAGTTCAGTGTTTTCATAGTCTTATCCTCCACCCTGGAAGGAGCATCACAGCTTCGTGGTGTGATGTTTGTGGCTCTTAATAAGCAAAGGGGTGTGTGTGTGTGTGTGTATAATGTCCAAATGCATGTCCTTGGTTCTAGGAATCCCTTTTTCCAATACAGGAAGAAATTAATTGTGAATTAATTTCCCTTGGAGCAGTTTTATTTTCAGTGTCTGTTCTAGGTTCGGGTAGATAGTAAGTGTCAGAGGTAGATAATGGTATGGCCAAGAATGACTGGCAGTGGGGATGGAGGTTTAGTGTGGTGGGGACTGCTTTCCTGGATATCTGTGTGACCCTCATAGCGTAGTTGCAACGCTACGTGGCCTGTGGCAGTGATCGTCAGTCTCTTCGAATTTTGTCATCTTCAGTTTGTGATGAACAATTAACTTGTAAATAAAGGACTGAGTCTGCCATGGAGGTATACGGTATTATTCTGGGCACAGAAATGATTGGTATTCACAAAGTTGCTGGTGAATTTGTATGGTAAACATTACAACAGGTCTCCAGCTTTTCAGCAGAAAGGAGTGTTTTGCCATTGTGTTCCAATGCGTCATCCATCATTAAGGGACTAATCAGGATTCACGTGAGGTGATCTGAAAAGACCTTTGATGCTAATCTTAAAAAACTCAGCAAGGGAACCCTCTCACCCTGAAAATGTTGAATGGGTTATGATCTTGACTGTTAGTTTGGGAAAACTGTCTTTACTGTACTTTGAACTCTAGTTAGAGAAACAGGTTAATGATGACTTTAATGTCTTCAGGTTGGCTGGGCCTTATGGAGTGTATCCGACAGTATTTAGGGAACTGAGAGCCTGTGGGGTGGGAAAAGTTCCAGAATACTGAAAAGTGTTGAGGAGCGCTTCCCCTCACAACATCTAGAAAAAGACAGGACTTGGGTATGTTCAA
Source organism: Phoebastria nigripes (assembly GCA_035582835.1). Classification (NCBI taxonomy): domain Eukaryota; kingdom Metazoa; phylum Chordata; class Aves; order Procellariiformes; family Diomedeidae; genus Phoebastria; species Phoebastria nigripes. The sequence goes on along the minus strand of JAYKAV010000300.1, from coordinate 427,414 downwards.
GGGAAGAGTGTTCACATCAGGGAGTCTGTCCTGGGTCACATACTGTTTGGTGTTTTCACTTTTCTATGTTGAAATAATATCCTTACTGAAACACAGATGATATGATCTTGACAAATTCAAGAAATGGTCTGAAATCAGTAGCATTATTTTCAGCCCTTTTGGTGTAGATGGGTTCAAATTACTGTGTTTAGGAATATTACCTTATGCAGGCAAGTAACAGCTGGCTAGGCAGCAGTTCTGTGGGAGAGTATCTAGGGGTTTTAGTGGTTCCTAAATTATCGTGAGTCAGCAGCATCACTGTCATGAAAATTCACTTGTCATACTGGAACATATAAAAGAACATTGTAAATAAGGTAATGAAGCAGTTTTTCCATTCTGCTGAGGAGTGATAGGTCTTCAGCTAAAAGTATCTCATTCAGTTTGTGATACTATCATACTTTGGGAAAGTTATGGCTGGGTAACAAGATCTGTAAAGAAGATAACAAAGTCTGTAAAAGAGAGAACCCCTGAGTGAGGATTGGGAAGAAAAAAATTGTTTCACTGTAGAATGGTTTTATACAACTTGTGTTTCATCAGACATCAGCAGGTGATCTATAAAGCAGCTTACAAAAGTTACCTGCAGGTATAACTGGGAGCCAGCTCTGACATTCTGTCACTGCCTGCAAGCTGTCATGCTTCGTAGGTGGGTCACATCAGTTTTTTCATCATCAGTGCTTTGAACTTAAAAGCTTGTAGCTTCAACAGTAAAATTGGAGTGGTTGTGGGGGGGGTTGTTTGTTTTTTAAAACCATGACTATATTTGATCCCAGAATATGTAATTACATCCTTTTTCTTCTGCCAAACAGTGCTGAGATACAGGGTGGTCTGTGGGACTTTCCCCCTGACCCCCCAAAAAAAACCCTGCCACCTGCTAAGGTTGCCTTTCAGTCAGGGAATACTGAAGTACTGGTCTGGAGAAAAGATGTCTTAAAAGGTATCTGCAAAGAGAGGTTAGTCAGCTTGCCATACCCATCATGAATAAAACAAGTAGTTACGGGGTGAAATTGCAGCAGAATATATTTAGGTTAGGCATTAGGTGCGGGGACAGGCTTTCAAGCCATAGGAATAACGAAAACAGATTGGAGAGATACGCTGGAGAATGCTGGTATGCTAATCTCTTTTGATTTACAGCTCCCAAAAAAATATTCCAGTGGAGGTATGAATAGCTGCATAATGAATTCCAGTCTGCTGATAACAAACTTGTTTTTCTGATACTTTTTGAGACATCTTAGGATTAATTTTTGGACCTCTGCAGCCTGAAGATCACTGTCCAAATTGGTGGAGTGGGGCATTGCTTAGTTTATTTTCAAAGACATCTCATGGGAGAGGGTAGAGCTAAAGTCTTTTAAATCTCAGAAGGGGATGACTATGCAACCTCTGAAGATTGCAACCTCTTTTTTTTTTCCCCAGATGTTTTCCTAGTATTCCCTAGTTTATTGTAGGATAGAGGAATGACATTGTTTAACTCTTGGCCTGCACAGTGTACCTGCAGAATAATAGCACAATAATTCTCTGCAAGATCTAAAGATGAAGTTCAAACCAGCTGGACAACACCTTGTCCATAACTCCTTGCTTTATTTTATCTCTAAGAGTTTCACAGACTAGGTAATAGAGAGAGCTGTAGCAAAACACTGTGAACATCCAAAGATGATGTATCTGCCAGCTGCAGCAAATCATCAGATCACAGGATTAGGGATCACTTGTTCCCCTCTTTTTTTTTTTTT